>CM064972.1:62009866-62286662 GCA_032847665.1 Solanum chilense | reverse complement strand
ACACTCCGATCCCCTAATTCTACGTGTAGGTTCGTGACACCCGATCCCCTAATACTATGTGTCGGTACGTGACACTCCGATCCCCTAATTCTACGTGTCGGTTCGTGACACCTGATCCCTTAATACTATGTGTCGGAACGTGACACTCCGATCCACTAACATCATTCTATCAATTCATCAAGCCTTCTCTTATACCAAGGCATCATCAATCTCATTACTTTAGTTCATCAAGCCTTCTTTTATATCAAGGCATCATCAATCTCATTATGTAATTCATCAAGCCTTCTTTTATACCAAGGCATCATCATTAACAAAGTGAATTAGGGTTTCTTTCAAGATTTGGGATTCAATAGCTTCATCATGCTTATTTTATCACAATCACATAATCATATTCATGCAAGCATACAATTAAGCATATAGACAGGTTTACAATACTACCAATACATATCTTTCGCTATTAAGAGTTTACTACGAATAACGTAAAAACCATAACCTACCTTCACCGAAGATTTCGTGATCAAGCAAGCAATTCCTCAAAATCTTTGCTATCCTCTTCGTTTCCCTCTTCTCTCGTTCGATCCTCTCTCTCTTCTTTGTTCTTTTTATATTTTTTTATTCAAACCCTCTTTCTTTTACCCTAATTAACATATAATTAAGTGTAAAAGATGACAATAATAACCCACTAATTAACTCAAGGTTACCTCTTTTATCCCTCAAGAAATTGAGTTATTAATATAAACCCACGAATTTTATAATTATAGCAGGAATAGTCCAAAACGCCCCTTTAAAACTTAAACAGAAATCCGACTCCGCCTGGGATTACGCAACCTGTGACGGCCCGTCGTGCCTGCGACGGTCCGTCCTGCAGGTCCGTCGCAACGATCAGAGACTCACTTTTCTCGAAGAGTCTGTGACGGTCCGTCGTACCCACGACGTTCCGTCCTGCACCTTCGTCACGACGTTCAGAGAATTGTTCTCAGTACCAACTTTTCAAGAGTTGAAATGTTTTGAAACGGGGGCTCCCGACGGTTCGTCGTAACTGTGACGATCCGTCCTGCAGGTCCGTCACAGAGTTCAGAGAGTCGATTTCAGCACTCAAATTTCTGAATTCCTAAGTGTTTTGGAACGAGACACCCTCGACGGTCCGTCGTGCCCATGACGGTCCGTCGTGGTGTCCTTCGTCTCAGCCAGTTTTTCCAGAAATAAAATCTGCTGCTCAAAACGACTAACCAGGTCGTTACAGATATTCTTCTAACTAGCCCACGTTTAATCAATCTTAGTAACTTTTAAATAGATTGACACTTTAATTAAATTAATTTATGACATTTTAATTATAGTTGAAGTTTGATATTCCTTTTACTAATCCACATGTTTATTAATAAAATATACAAGTATTTGCATCTTTTTACTCTCTTTTTTTCGATTAACATGTTTACATCTTTTTTGAAAAAATATAACTAATCATCACATGGATTTATCATTTATTTATTGTCTTTTTAACTTGGTCCCCAATTATATTCTGGATTTATACAGAATATGTTCCTTCAATTTTCAGTTTTCTTTTTCTTAATTGGTCCCATTTTTAGAATCCCAAAAAATATATAAATTGGGTCCCTCTAAAGTCAAATGTATGGACCATTATATTGGACCTCCTTTTTCACTTTACCTATTAGGAGTTGAAATTATATTTTCTAGTAATTATAATTATATTACCTAAAACTTGTTATTAGCATTCAACTATTCACCATTACTTATTCGAAAAACGGCCTAAAATACCCTCAAAGTATTGAAAATAGTATAAAATTATCCTCCATCCACCCATTGGCTCCAAAATACCCTTGTCATCCACCGTTTGGTTCAAAATTGACCACTTATTTAACGGTTTTATATTTAAACTATTTAAATATTTTTTAAAATACGTGACGCTCAACTTTTTGTTATAACTTAACTTATTAGTATAATTTATAAATCAATTCACCACCCACCCCATTAATAATCAAATAACTCTACACTAATGAATCCGTCACATTATTAATGCAAGCTACTGCCAATTGAGTGTTTTTAAAAATTATAGAAGTAAATTATCATACATTCAAGTGGTTAAATAAAAATCACTGATAAACTTAAAAGTCTGACTATGTTCATTTTAATTATTCTTACGTCTCAATTATGTGATGTTACTTCATAGTAAATTTTTTTCAAAATAATATATTAAAGGTTTAAAACAAATCATAAATATTTATAAAATTATATTTTAAAAAAGTGCATGAATTAATTCGGAATGTATTACTTCTTTACCTTTAATCATAAATTTCTAATTCAATTTTGAAAGAAAGTGTCCTCCTAAATAAGCGGCTCAACCTAAATTTAATTGGGGCTTCGATTCGGACTCGAATAATTTTGAATGTCATTTTCAGGAATCTATAATTTCATCGTGTTTTAGTTGTGTTTATGATGATTTTTATATTATAATTGGATTATTAATTGGGTGAGGTTTAATTAGTAATGAGTGAGTAGTGGATTGGTTTATAAATTATATTAATAAATTATAATTATAATCAATAGTTGAACGCCAAGTATTTTAAAAAATATTTAAAGAGTTTAATTTTAAAACAATTAAAAAAGTGGTCAATTTTGAACCCAAAGATGGATGATAATCGTATTTTGAAGCCAATAGGTGGATGAATGGTAATTTTTTACCATTTTCAATACTTTAAGGGTATTTTAGGCCCTTGTCCGTTACTTATTTCCTCCATTTCAAATGATCTGTGGTGTTATTCCCTCCGTTTTAAATGATCTGTCATTTTTTTTTCACGCCTCTTGATGTGTTTGTAATGGATAGATTGTGTTTTTTACACGCACGTCTCTTGATGTGTTTGACTATTTCACCTTCATTAATATCTTCAGATATAATATCTCTTCGTTAAATATGTAATCTATTGACGTGTTTGTAATTTAAAACAATGGCGATTTAGGACTGAAATGGAGAAAAACTAATCAATTTTATCTTGAACTCGAATTAATTCATTGATTAGATTAGTTTATAATATCGTTTTATTTGTAAGAATATTAAAAGAAAATTAAAGCCAATTATAATTAGTTATCCTTTCGAATAAAGTCAGCTCGTATTTTAATCTGAAATCTTAAATGTGAGAGTCCATTAAGCAATTAATTTTGAGGTCTAATCAAAAGCCTTAAGCAAAATTGGATTTTATTCTCCTAATTAATTAAACAATAATATTATAATATTTGACTTATGTATGATGTGTATATATAAGGGGTTCAATAATGTCAATTAGTTGACATTATTAATGTGCCTAATCTCTTATAAATTTTTTTTCATCAACATGTCTCATAATATAAGGTTGCTAATCAAAATATAGAAGGATGTGATAAACTCTCACTCTTTTTAAACAAATTATTTATGATTAAATAATTAACATGTTTATAGGTAACAATTTTTTTTACATTTACATACATATTATTTCTTTCAGACTTTATTTAGGAGACGATTATACTGAATATGTTATTTTGATTATTATCGTCTTTTTTCATAAATTAATTTATTCACGAGTAGACAATCCAACTATGCAATTTTTTCTGTCTAGTAAACCAAAAAAATAATAATACAATAATATAGAAAACTTGTCGACCAGAAGCCATGCTTGAATAATAAAATAAAGATATTCTCCATTTGTTAATAAATTAAAAAGAAGAAAATAAAAACAAAAGATAGAATTAAATAGTAGTAGTAATGAGCTGGTGGAATTAATTGCTATATGATTAAACTAATTTGGTTCATTGAACCCTCCACTATAACCATTACTTTTAATTAATAAAGTGATGGGCTTGTACTTTGAGATCTTATTTTCTGATCATGTACCATTAAAATACTATTATATATATATATATATATATATATATATATATATATATATATATATATATATATATATATATATATATATATATATATATATATATAACAATTAATAAGCCAACACACTAAGCAAAACAAGTGGTTTCTTTGTTTACGATGATTTAAGGGTATAATGTTATTAAAGAGCGTTTTTATGTATGGTAGAGCCTTCTCAAGGAATATAGGACTTGAGTCGACATTCAAGCGCTAATTTAGCCTTTGTTAAGAAGAATATATTTTTCTACGTAGAAAGTTACAAATTCAGAGTCTTCAGCTGGACTTATTTCTTGAAAAACAAACTCATACGCACGTATGTTTTAAGCTAGATCGATTACTGTAAGAGCAATACTCATTCATAAACCAATTAATTACTAGTACAAATAACATTTAAAAAAATGTAACCAATCTTATTGAACGAAGCAACCCCAAAGATTTGGAATAAAAAATGGTTATAAATGACCATTGAATAAGTTTCTTTCGATTTAAATTAGGTTAAAAACATGAAATGTATGATATGTATACGTTCGATCCATCATATAGGGTGAAATTTATCAAATTGAATATATACATACACAAGCATATATAAAGAAAGAAAAATACCATTTCAAAACACAAAAAAAGAACTAATTTTTGACAAATATTAACATTTTTACAAAAGAAAAACATAATTTAGTAAAATCAAGTTATATTTCGTAGCTAATCACTCTTATAATGCATAATCAAATAGAAAAAAACAAATTTGTTTATCATTAATTCGTGCTATTTTAATTTTATAATGTAAAGGCTTTGAAATACTTAGCAACAAAACCAAATACAAGTTATGAATTATAATTAATTTTTTTTGGCTGAATATTTAATTTATTTTGTTGATGGGAAGTAGCAACTAGTAACGTAGTTGTTATAAAAATTTAATAAATTTATGTATTTGTTAATTAAGGTACATTGCACAAAGCACAAGTGATAATAAACTAGTACAACTTGCTTAAGAGGATCTCTTTTGAGATAATCCAAATCTTAATCAAGCAAAATGCCAATTAATTTATTTTCTTGAGGTGTTAATCAACTAAATCCAGTTGTTAAGACAGAGATTAATATGATTCCTTTTACATAATGGTCAAAACGTGTGGGCTAATTAACTAATTAGCAATGGTGAGCTGCTACAAATTACAATTCAAATATATTAATGAAAAAATTCCAAATTTGCCCTTCAACTTTGTAAAATTACCTCGATTAATAGTTGAGATCATAGATACTGCGATCTTAATTAATAAGAACTGTCGAAAATACGTCCTTATTCACTAGCAATAGAAATTTTCAACATATTATTAAAACAGAAGCAGTGACCCCTTATTCTTCAAAGCCTTGATACATAAAGTTATCGTGCTGACGAGAGGGTAGTAGTATCTCGTAAAACTGGTTAAGGTGCACTCAAACTGACTTTAATTAATATCGCTAAAAAACAAATTGAATCAAGGTAGTATAAAGCATATTAATGGGCTTTTGCAATCTATTGGGCCTCAGAAATTTCATTATATGGGCTTGGATAAGAATCTGGCTACTGGGCTTGGGATGATTGGGCTTGTGTAAGGTAAGTTTACAAGCTCCATAGGTTTTTCCATAACGAGTCAATCTAACAAAACTCGTGAACAATTGAACAACATATGCAAGTTTTTACCAATCCGACAAAACTTGTGAAATGTCTAAACTAAAGTTATACTAATTTTTCATGACTCGTAAACAAAGCGAGTTTTGCTCATTTTAACTCGTGAGGTAGAGAGGTCATTCTGTCCTGTAATATATTTTTCCTCCGAGGACTACTTTACCAGCAAGTGTGAGTTCATCGACTCTTTCGTTAGTAAATCTAAGTCACTTCATCATCAATTCTCCATAATACTAAATAGCAAAAAAATAAATAAATAGGTATACTTCTCATTGCTACTATAAATTTTCTGATATTATTAATTACACACCACAAATATTATGAATAGAACACTTTAGTCCACTACCCATTTTTTCCAAATTTATGCACCACCCATTCCAACAACTTCATATATTGGGATGATAAAAATCAAAGGAAAATTTTGAACAAATCAATGTTATGAAGTTTAGAGATAGTTGTTCTTTAGATTTAAGAGGATATACCATAGTTTACATGAGGGAGAACAACTCGTTCGTATCTGAGACACATATTGTGAAAGTACATACTGAATTCTACAATTTTTATTGTTATAATAATCTCAAAATGTTAAGCTTTTAAGATACATTTTGATACTTTATCTCACGATATATACTGAAAATTCAATCACATATAGGATAATATATGTCTCACATATAATTAAGAAAATTAGTAAAAAAATTAGATGAATAAATGTTTTATAACAGAAAAACCAAAATATATTCCATTTGGGAAATTAAACAGAAAAAAGAATAAAATAGAGTAGGGATAAACAGAAAGGGCCTTTACCATAGAGTGACCGACGGCGGTTCTCCGGCACCGCCCATGGCCAGAATTCCGGCGGTATCCGTCGGAAAACTTGTATAAATTTCTCCATTTTTTCAAGTTTCTTTACCAACAACCTTACTGGTATTATCACACGTCTGACTAAATTCAGATTCACACATTGCAGGATTTGAAATAACGCTTCTAATAAAATTTGTGATCCGAAACATGTGATTAAAAATAAAAGAAATCTTAATCATTCTACTATAATGTACGTCGATTTGTATCATATTATTCAAAAGCAAGTTGAGAGAATGAGAAGATAATTATTATTTTTTGAGCTAAAAAAAATTTGAGAAAATAAAAGTAAGATATTCAGAGTACTATGAGAGTGGTAGGGGCACACAAGCTATTAGGTATTATAAAGACACGTGTGGATTGTTTAAATAATAATAATAATAAATAAAGAATTTAAATTTTGTGTACATAAAATTTATTCTAATATAGTATTTACACTAATTATATCATATTTAACGTGATATTATATATTAATTCACTAAAGTTCTCGCTATACATAAAATTTGAGAAGAGAAATAAATATGAGAATACATTGTACGTGATCTTACTTATTATTCTGAAATTTGATATAATAAAATTCGATATATTTTTATATTATAAAGAATTTATATTAATATTTTTTTTTAAAATACATCTAGAAAAAGAGTAGCATTTATTTTGACTTACGTGGTGGAAATAACTGCCTGGGTAATTATTATTTTTTTCAGTCAAAATATAATCTTAAATAAGTAGGACCATTTATTTTGTACTTTGTACCTATTGATTTAAAATAGTTCAGTGATAGAGGAGGGGTATTTATTACTAACTCTTAATTTTGCAAAAATCTTGGTGATTGCTAATATTCCTTTTATTCATATTTAGTTGTTATTTATATTTAAAATAGATATATTTTAAAAAAATTAGCTAAAAGCCTCTCTAATATATAATCGAATTCTCAATTAGATATTCATACTTCATTTGAACATTTTTTTAATATATTATGTATTTAAGCAATTTTGATATATTAAAAAAGAATTTGAAAAAGTTTCGTAACTAAACAAACATATATACTAGTTAATTGACTAATATAACTACAGTTTAAATTAATTACAATCTAAAAATTGCTAAGTTAAAAACTTGACAAATAGAAATGGACGAAAACAATATTTGATTAGAAAAAATAACCATTATTATAACTTGTTGCTAAGGCAAGTTTCCTTGACGATTTATCGGAATTTTCCTTTTCTTTCGACAAAAATGTTAGAAGAACCAATTTTATATGATAGCACTAAAAGATTTTACTATGTAATCACACGTTCAATATTTATTCGTGCAGTATAAAATTTATTAGAGAAGAAAACACGCTCTCTACTTGAAGGTTTTTACGTTCCTAAGGCTCTCTGCAAAACGCCAATTCAGGTTTAGAAACTGTAACATATCAAAAGAGTGTATCTGAACCACGCTCTCTATTTAGGGGTTTTTACGTTCCTAAGGCTCTCTACAAAACGCCAATTCAGGTTTAGAAACTGTAACATATCAAAAGAATGTATCTGAACCACGCTTTCTACTTAGGGGTTTTTACGTTCCTAAGGTTCTCTGCAAAACGCCAATTCAGGTTAAGAAACTGTAACGTATCAAAAGAGTATATCTGAACCCACAATCTTAAAAATGAAATGATACTCATAGAATTTAGATCTTGTATTCGCGACACAATCATGTCACTAGCAATATGTTGACACAATTCTATTGCAGTTTAGTTTTTAAAACATCAGCAGACACTAGTACAAGATGAGCAAAATCATTATTTTTTTGACTTAATTGAGATTGACCACATGAATCTTCACAAGTAAGAGCTCTATCTCCAGATTGCAAAATTGAACCAATTGCTTGTGTAAATTGATCAGATCTCAATTGTGTAATTGAATTTGGAATATAAGTATTGATACACAAATTGTATTGTTGGATACAAATTTGTTGACATTTATTTGGAGCCAATTTTTGGACTTGACCTAAATTTTCTTTGGCATTATTTAAACATTGATTGAGAATTGTATTTGCTAAACCTTTAAAATCATCAGAAGAACCTTTTGGATCTTTTCTAAGAGAATTTGCACATAAATTTGGATCAATATTTTTTTTGCAAATATCATCTATTTGATCTCCATTGGAATTTTTCATATAACAAAATATGAGAAGGAGAAGGAAAAAAAGACCTTTGTTTTCCATATTTTTTTGTGTGTATTTTGAGTAGATCTTTGTTTTTTTTTTATATATAATTAAAAAAAATGTTGAATGGTAAACCAAATTTATAGTAAGTCCACAATGGTCAACCAAATGTAAATGCTTAGAATCCACACTTAAATACTTTTAACGCTTTTTTGGAAGGTGAAATGAATTTTGTGTTTTATTCCACTCTAAAAATTAGGATTAACTAAATCTTTCGATTTGAATCTAAGTTAGAAGCTAAATTTAGAATTACGGTTTTGACTTTTATTTTCAAAGGTAGGCATTAATAGAGTCCAACTTCAAATTTAAAAGTTAGAATTTTCCATGCTTGAAGTCGAATTTAAATGAAGCATTTATGTACTTCAAAAAGAAATTATAAACCTTGGTTATTCTTTAAATAACGATCCTAGAAACGACTATTTGTGCACTGAGAAACAATCAATGTAGATTAAGCCCATGTATTTCAAGCCCAAGACCAACAATGTAAATGTAGCCCATGTATATTTCAAGCCCAATTCCAAAACAATCACAGGAGTAGTTTTCTTACTGCTAAATTCGACGGTTCATTCAAATACATTTTTTCTCTATCTTCACAAGGTATGAGTAAAAGGCTCTATACGCATCACTATCTTCAGATTTCGTTTATAAAATTTCACTGATATGTCGTTGTTGTACAAAACATTAGCTCAAGATACTTAAAAAATGAATACAATTTTTTGTTTAATATTTTTCTCTGTGGAACAAAGATTCATGAACAAAGTACTTAATACTATGTTTTTGATGATTGAAAGTCTAATCAAGCTACAAAAAGAGAGACATTATATATTATTAACAAGAAAACTCTCCTTGTGGGCTGTTTCCTAAAGAACATATAAATTATGTAGACAAAGGAATTGAAAAAAATATATATATCTTGTACATTTATGTAAAACATATTATAACAATATTCTTTTAAGCTTCTTGTACAATGAATCTACTATCATTTTTGTGTTGATTTTTTTGGTGAACATTCATATAAAAGATATTTAATTTTTCCTTTTTGAGGAAAAAAAGGATATCGTTTGAACTTTTATGTACAATGAATCTACCATGTCACCATTCTCCTCATGGTTCACATTTTCCATTCATACCTTCTTCTTTTTTCACAATCTGTTATTTGGATTCATCGATTCGATTAATTTTTATCAGTATTTATCTAATTTATATATTATTTTATAATGTTTTATGTTAAATTATATTATATCATATCATATTATTCGATAAATACAATGCTAGGGTAAATTGTATGGCAACAATTAATATGAAGATGTCCCTATCTTTCCATCGAAATTTTTAATTAAAAAACGTTATTTTCAAGATATTATAATAGAATTGGAGAGAAAAAATAGTAATATTTTCATATAAAAAAATTAGAAGTTCAGTGGGGTATGATTGAAAAAAATATGTTCTATAGCATAATTTTTGTATTGATTTCTGACGGGAAAAGCCTTGCTTCTAGTAGTGCTAGTCGTCATAATTTGATTGGTTACCTGAACTTTCAGCTTGTAAGTGAAGATTTAATTTTCAACATTGTAATATCTTTTCTTTTTCATTTTTCTTTTTCCTACAACAATTGTTTTTTCTTTAAAAAGAATGGAGAATAAACTTACAATATTACAAAGAAAAATAAAATGCATGCATGATATATATTATATAAAAAAGAAGAAGATAGAATCAAGGATAAAATCCGATCATTAAATAATAAAGTATAGAAAAAAATGAGTAAAAATACAATCACACCAATTGATCGATACATAAAAATTATTTTTTTATCACTTCATAACGATATATTTAGCGATATAATACAGTAAAATTTAAATATACATTTAAAATAACAAAAAGATCACTCAAAAAAATTGATCTACACAAATCATAATGAATAATAACTCAAAAAGCTCGAATTTCAAATAATTAATTACCTTACGTGTGTTTGAACCTAGTTTTTGTGATTAATTAATTTAATAATCATGCAAATATATGTACATGTGTATGTTTTACAACCACACGTGCTTAAAGTTTAATTACTTACTTACCCCCACCAATAAAATCTATATATAGGGCCACTTTCTTAATTGCATATACCCTAATTGTCAATATTACAAATATTACAATTAAATGTAGCATAAAGAAGAAAATTAATTGCATATTAAAGAAAAAATTTAAAGAATGTAGGTCCTATATGTTCCCAAATAAAAGGAAATAACAAATAATGTAGTACTGTAAATTTATATTGATCTTTATTGAAAAATAATTAAATCAACATCTACTTTTATTAATGGTGTCTGTCTTTTTCAATCATATTGTATATCAAAACTACAAAAAATAAAATGCATTTTGTTGTGAGATATCGACGAGGAACATTTTTTTACTAAATGAATTTTACGTGGTACGAATTTAATAAAGTTTATACGATTCAAAGACGATTATTGTCATTTAGTTAATAGCAAGTAATAGTTATTAAGAATATGTATAGTTATCAAAATATAATTTGATTCTTAAAAAAGTAAAACATGATAAACATTATTATAAAATAAAAGAAGTAATTAATAAAAAATATTAAATTGACGTAAATAATGTAATTTTTCTAACTCAAAGTCAAATCCAACTTTATGGGTGCATGCATTTAGGTAACAAAACAATTAAGAGCATACTTTTTCTGTCTTTAGTACTATTAATTGGACTTTACGTTTTTTTGCAATAATAATTTAAAAGACATTTTAATTTAAATTAATCTTAGGTAATTATAAAGAAAAATCATGCTAAATGATAACCAATAACTTGATAAAATATAATTGACTTGTACGTTATCACATATAAAATTATCATATAGCATTTTTAGCGTAAGTTTAGTTATTTCACCTAAAGATACATAATTTCTCTGTTCTTAATCGAATGTTTGTTGTTCAAATTATTAGAGTTAATTTTCTAAAATTTTGATAGGTAAGTCTTATATGCATGAAATTTAATATATATATATATACAGGCATTCAAAGGGTCAAACATATATGACGAAAGAATCATTGAAATATTTTCATTTTAATCAAAAAAATTTAAATTTAAATTTTTATTAGTAGGGCCGGCAAATTTAAATTTAATTAGATATCAATAACCAAACAAAGAGTATAACTCTTGTTTCACATATACATATATACCTACTAGATAGGCCTTCAAGGATATGTTAGGTGAGTAAAATTGTCAAAATTTGAGATTTGTTCACTTTTAATTAACGATGAATTTCTTTTATTAGGAGCGCCGGCTTGCCACCCAACAAATGAAATTATTAATATGAAATTTTAAATTTAATTAAATTCCCAATATAAATACTCCTTACCTTTCGGAGGAAAAAGAAGAAGAAAGAACTTTGTGTCACGTCTCGCCAATTCTCAATAAGATTTTATATTTGGATAAAGACGGAAAAATCTAGAATTTTAGAGAAGTTTAAAGAAAACTCTAAAAGTCCGTACATATTTCAAGAATTCTTTAGAATTTTCTAGAAAGTGTAGATAATTCTAAAAAGGAACCAAAGTGTAAATACTTTAGAAACTTGTAACGTAATTATAGATTACACTTTAGCTTCTAGGTGTTAGTATAAACAGAGGTGCACTCATTTGTGAAAGTTATTCATCCAAGTCGTAAACAATCTTCCAAGTAATACAAAAGTATTCTTCCAAACTTCTCAAATCTTCAAATCTTTTAAAATCTTAAAAGATTAGTGAATAAGTTTCTAAGTTCATGACAACAACCTTATTCAGAGGATGATAAAGATTAGTGAATAAGTTTCTAAGTCCGTGACAACAATCTTATTCGGAGGATCATAAAGATTAGTGAATAAGTTTCTAAGTCCGTGACAACAATCTTATTCAGAGGATCATAAGTGATATAGAATAATTAATCTCTTATCTTCAATCAGAAATTTTAATTTAAATTTTATTTAGGAGCATCATCTACAAATAATTTCTACATATAAATATAAATTTTAATTATATTTTAATATAAACGTCAAAACAAAAAAATAGCTTTATGCTTCTTTTTGTCACAGCCAAAATAAAAGGAGAAAAACTTGTCTATGTACAGATGAATCATAAGTAGCCCACAGAAATTCTCCTTTCTTCAGGAAGACACAATTTTCGAAGTTAAAAGAATTTCTCCTCGACCAGAAAATATGAAATTAGCTATAATTTTAGTTTTTAATTTTCTAATCAATATTCAAAATAGTCTCGATTAAATTAGATCGTAAGATTTTTTTATATTTAAAACTCGATCCTAAAACCTCTACATAAGAATGCAATCGTTTATTACCACACAACATGTGGTGTTATTTTCTTTATGGTGCAATGTATTTAAAAGGTAATTATAGACTACTTGGTGTGTACTCTCTCTATATGTTAATGATGAATTTAGTGACCCCTTTTTCCACTCAATATTTGAAAGAAAAACAAAAAATATCGTCATTTATTACTAAGTAAATTATATTATGTCAAAATAAATATTACGATATCGTTATATTATAATGCAAATAATTTTTAATAATTATAAACATACACATTGATTACTATCAACAATATTGATAGTAATGAAATTTAAAGCTGTGTTTAGTACAGTATACTCTCTTTATTAGTTAGTATTGAAATTAGTAATTAATTAATATTTAATTATTTTAATCATAAATCTCTCAATAATTAATAAGAATAAAATGAAAAAATTATGTTTAATCTATGTCTAATCTACTTTTCTGAGTGAAACACCTTAAAAATTCAAATAATATGAAATAGAAGGAGTAGTTGAAAGTTAAATTAATAAAATTATTACTTATTATTTACCCTGGTTTTGCTAAATCGTATGGAAAAACTAGCTAGTTGAATAAAATATAATTTGACCATTTATAGATATTTATAAAATTTATGCATAATTAAAGACAATACCAGTGGCGGCAAATGGTTACAACTAATTAATATATTACTATAAATTCGATTAATTTTACCTTAATTAAACGTTAAAACTGTGAATATAATTACCCAAAAGTTAACGCTTATCAAACAAACATTCAAATGTTAATCAAATTTCTTTCGATGTGATCTAATAGTCAATTAAGTGAATAATATTTTTTAAATTAAAATCTTAGTAAAAACATGATTATTAATGTCTCTCTCAGCCTTTGACGAAAAAGAAGAATATCAACTGATAAAATTATCATCACGTGACTAAAAGATCGAAAATTCAAATCATAAAAATAACTTCTTACGACAAAAAAAGAACCAGAACAAGACCACATATATTTAATTCTTTTGATTTTGCTCTTTACAAAATTAAAAATAACGAAAGTTTAATACATTCAACGAACATAATTTTTTTAAGTAAATTCTAATTTCATATATTCTCTAATGAAATTAATTCAAACAAAGTTTTCTTATAACTACTCCGTTCAATGTACCATGAAAATTCTAAGGTAACTAAAATTCTCCATTTGTTTTTTCCTATTAGAACTCACACCTTCTTTTGCAATAAAAATAAATAAATAAATATATATATTGTCGATGTAAACAAGAATTCAAACTTTAATTAAACTTCAAATTGTGGATTTGAGGTATGAACTATAAAATATACACAAAGACTTTAAGAATTAAGATTTATAAAAATTTTAACTTTAAACTTATAACATTTTTAAAGCTATAAACTCATATCTATTGTTTATTAAAATCTTTTATATTTATATTGATAATATTGAATTTAAATAAACCCCAAAATAATCGTACTTACTTCCAATTCTTCACAAACAAGTATACAAACCAAAAGAACTGAACTATAACTTCCTATGAAATGTATTCTTTAAAAGTAATCCAAATCGCTATTTTCGACTAAATATTAGTAGAAAAATAGCGATTTTTCGTTTAAAATCTCATATTTTTATTAAATTTATGACTTTCTATCAGAAATTTGATATATCGAAATCACACCAAATGAAACATTTCATAATATTTTCAAGAAATTCACGTGTTATATATAAACAAAAATCAAATTATGACTTTATATCAGAAATTTCATATATTTCTGTCAGAATTACACCAATTGGTACATTCCATAGAAAATCTCATATATCTAAATTCTGACAAAAACGTCCATCAGAAATTCACATTTTTATTATTACTACATAAAAACAAAAACAAAAACAAAAAAAATTCAAAAAATTAAAATTATATTAATCCGTTCTATTAGCATTCACAGTTTTACAAAGAAGTAATAGGCACATTATAATTAGGCAATTGAGAAGGAGTAAAAGCTAAAAAAACAAGTAAAATTAAAAGCAAAACTGGAACGCACAGTAGCATTAGCGGCGGTGGTGGTAACGGCGGCAGAACTAACGGCAACACCAAAAGTGTAATCGTCAAAATCACCATGACGAAAATAACCCTAGATGAACTCAAATTCTTCAACATCATCATATTTGTTGAAATTGATTTATCATCAAATGGATCAATTTGGCACATCATCATCTTCATTCATTTGAAAATATATATATATTAATATGTAAGTAATTTAATAAAATGTTTGATTTATATAGAAAAACAAAAAGTATGTGTAGGGGTATTAAGGGGATGAATGGGTATAAATAAGGAAGATGAAAGGGAAAAAAAAGTGAGGAGAATATGTAGGAAGATTTTGGGGTGTGTGGGGGTAATGGGGAGTGAGGGTGGGGTCTAGGTGGCAGGGGATTACGAGTCAGATACGGATTCAAAATTTAAAATTTACGTTTTTAATATAATAATTATAATAATATATTTTTTTAGTGTAATTTCATGGATGAGGTTTGAATATAAACAAAATTTAAGTCTCAATACATCACCAAAGGAAAATTTTATGGGTTCAATATTAATATTGAATTTATAATATATATTTTTTCTAAAATAAATTTTAATTTTTTTTCGTTTTAATTTATTTGACGTATTTTTAATTTAGTGAAACCCTTAGAAAGAAAAGAAGATTTTGATTAAAAGATATTTTAAAAAATATTTAAAATATCGTTGAATTTTCTAATTTTGAATATATCATGTGTAAAATTGAAATTAAGAAGGTACTAAAACAAGAATGAAAGGAGTTGGGTTTAATAAATTCAAATTAAGAATATCTTTTTATGAAAATACTAGATTCAGATGAATTTGACGATAAAAAATTTACAAAAATTGGTATTTAAGAGTCATCGTCAAACCGACACGTCACCTGACCAACCACAAACGTAATGTCAAAATTTTGGGTTGGATTCATCGTACAGAAGGGTATATTAGTAAATTCAAAAGAACATGGATATGAATGTTACTGCTGTTTGTTTGATATCTTTCCAAAAATTGAATTGATGGTAAATTTTCCAACTTTTCACGCTTTACGATTTAATTAATTTAAATTCATATTATCTTAAAAAATTAAATTTTATTATTAAAATTCAAAATCGAAACATTCTAAATCATATTTCTCTATGGTCGAAAGTTGAACTTTATGTAGGCCAAATTTTAATAGAGACCTCAAATGCTAATAAAAAATATTTTGCTTGAAATTATTGTTATGTTAAAAAAAAAAAAAATTATTCAATATTGTAATTATCCTTCTCTTACTCAATAAACGAAACGAGACTAACATGAAATATGGTGCAGTACTGTAATAATAAAATTATGTCATTCTCAAATTTTGATAACAATAAAATTATGTTGAAAACACCACATAATGTACAATTTGAATTTCAGTCAAAACTCTTTTCCGAATTTCGAGTACTAAATGAAAAAAAAAAAGATATTTAGTTAGGAGTTTCTTGCAAAACTCAAAAAGAATACAATGTTTCCAATTTCTAATTAGAATGTTCGAGAACACGTTTGAATATATTTTAAGTGAAGTTATTATTCTTGAATTGATATAAAGTGGAAAGATTATCAGTATGATACACATTCTTGAATTAATGGTAAAATGATATTTTCTATAAATGGAACGAAATTATTTAAGACGTTTTTACTATTTTAGTGCATAATAATAAAAAATGGTCGAATGTGATTAGTCAATTTTATCTTTTAAATTAAGTTTTTAGTTTCACATTGTGATAATTAAAAATGCATTGATACTAATTAATTACGTATTTCCTCCACCATTTAAATTGAGTTCCGTTTAGATTACAATTTACAAAAAAAGATATCATTAACAAAAATATTTTAAAATTAATAATTACGTCAAATGTATTTTGTGGAATTTTTTTTTAAAGCATATTTGTTGATGAGGTAATATAATGAAGTTATTTACTGAAAAATATATTAACCAAGATCTTCACAAAAATTAATTACTGACATCTTTTAGGGCTTATGTAAATATTTAATTTTCATCTAATTAACTTCATTATGTGATAGTGGCATATATCCATCTTCTATCGCAAACTCGATTTTTTCTATTATTATATGTATTATAAAAAATCACGATTTTTTATTGATTTCAATTATTTTTAATAAAGAAAGCGACTTTCTGAGATAACAATTGTTAATTGAGTGACTGTGAAAAATATCTTATACCTGACAGTACAAATTAAGGAAAAATATCTTCTTAAGTACGTATGTACATTTCCTTAATCCATTAAATAACCAGTAATTAATAGAATGTTGATGGTGATATAGTGATAACTTCAAAACAAAGACAGTTAAGCTAAATTATGATTGATGACTAAAACCAAGAACCATTGTATCTGGTCATCTAATTTCTTATTAATACCTCCAATTTTTAAAAAATTAATTAATTTATTAATTACCATTGGCCTTTATTATTATTGGTGGTATTAATTATTTTATTTTCTTGAAGAAAAAAGTATTACCCTCTTGCTAATAAAGGACTTGAGTCAAATGATAAATGTAACATGTGAAAATATTATTCCACATGCAAGTTGAGTAATTTTCTAAAAGGATCTTTTTTTACTTGTATTTAATTCTCCACTTGTTTAGGTTAGAGGAAAATGGACTATCACATGTGTATGATCGATAAGCAATCTATTTAGAATCACATGACATGACATATGATAGGTAGCATCGACTATTTATTGATAAAGAAGGAAACTGACGATTGGATCATGTTAAAGAAACATGTCCAATAAAGCTGATAGGTGAGTTTAACTGAAGAATTAGAGTCGCATTAGGATTAGATTATCTATGTAAATTAGGATTATACTTTATTTAGAGTTATACTATGATTAGAATTATATTAAAAATTTGATCTTTTTTTTATTATTATTATTATAATAGTAATATGAATTCTAATAGGACTCGAAATATTCGACTCTACAATTCTTTCTTATATAAAAGGTTACAACTCAACATTATTTTCATCAATACAATCAATACAATTCTTATTTCTCTAATTCTAAATGTGATATTTCTACATAAATTTTTACACTATTCATATACTATTAGAAACCAACGTAAAAATATAAATAATCTTAATTATAATATGAGTTTTTGTATGTAGTTGCAATAAACACTAAGCTTTTTAAAGTGTCAATTTTTTCATTCTATGTTATGCCAAATTAAAAACTTGAGTGATAGCTCAATTGATTGACTGATTAAATTCTCATCTCGTTCGTGTGAGTTTGATTCTCCAAGTACTCCAGCTTCCCCTATATAGCCCAATTGTTTTTTAAAAAGTTTTTACAAGAATTTCTTATTCTAAGTAAAAAAAAAATACATTTTCTAAATAAGGTAAATTCTTAACTTTGGTCTACACAAAATATATTTATATTTAATGTGAATATTCTAAATAACGTAAATACTTAAACATAATATTTTCAAAAATCTCACCATTCAACTCATTTTGGATATTTGTTTACATAAATTTAGAATCTCCCATTTGTAGATTAATTGAACATGTACTTTTTCATATTTCAATTACGTACACAAATTGATGAAAAGTAAAAAAAAAAAAAAAAGGTTGTTATTCTTTGGAACAACTAATTTAATCATATGGCCTAGCACTTTAAAAATTACAAGCAATAAAGTTGAATCATCAACAAGCATAATAAACGATAGATACTTTATATTATTACATGAATTTAGACAATTTATGTAACAACGTCATGAAGAAGCACATAATACTTACAATATCTTCATATATATGTTGTACCCAATATTTATTAATATTTATTATGATAATAAAATTAGACTCATTTCATTTCTTGATTGATCGATATTTTAAACCTAATACATGAACACCCTCATGCACAAAATTAATTTAGACATTATTGCACGTGCAATTAGTATTATTGCACAAATTAATTTAGATAGTCCCACACGAATTTATACACAAGGTTGGTATATAATATCTCTCACACACGCATGCACGCACGCACGTACACACACAGAGATTTTGTTCTTAATGTGGAAAAGGCCTAGCTTGATATGATATAAAAATCACACCATATTTGGTAGAGATTAAACATCACCAGCACCAAATTCGAAATCATAATTTCTAGTTTATACGTTCTGAATTATAATCTTTTCTATTTTATTTTATTTTTACATATCAAATATTCTTTTCTGATAAGAATGTATTACTGAGTATTATTGAATCCATAATTAAAACGATGATCTGATCCTAGGACCATAGACACACATAGTTCAGTGTATCTAGTCAGACCTCTTCGTTAAAAAGCTATAATATATATTAAACCTTGATGTTCTTAACGAGATTTCTGACCTCGTTTCGACTTGGCCCCTAGGAGCATGAATGGTGTTATTTATAGTCAAACTCCATGACAAAAATGGGAGATGAATATTGAGACAACGTAGGACCTTTGGTATCCTCGATTTTGAGAATGTGCACTTTTTCCTCTCTACCATATTTCAGACCAAACATTTGATTCATTGAAATAAGACATATCTTTAATTTTTAGCTAATATAATCAATTGATACATTGACCCAAAATTACTCTATCAAAATACTAGTAGGAAATTAATTTGACTTATTAATAAGTACTTGTACAAACTTTTAGCCCCATTAAGATACTATAGCTGATATTTTCAATTAAAATTAAATAATATATGTTAGATATTTTAAGATATATCAGTTTATACAATATTTCAAGAGTTAAATATGTTTACATTTATTACTCTTTCCGTCCTTTCTAGGTGTTATTTTTCAACTTTTTGATGTTAAACGAATTTTTATTTGGTTGTAATTTTTCATATAATTCTAGATATTTTGTATTATTAAGGGAAAATACACAAGTATCCCCCTCTACCTATGCCCGAAATTTCAGAGACATATTTATACTATACTAAGGTCCTATTACCCCTGAATTTATTTTATAAGTAATTTTCTACCCTTTTTCAACCTACGTGGCACTAATTTTAAAAAAAAGTCAACCAGCATTGGGCCCACAAGATAGTGCCACGTAGGCTTGAAAAGGGATAGAAAATAATTAATAAAATAAGTTGAGGGAAGTAATAAGAGCTTAGTATAATATAAGTGTGTCTTTGAAATTTTGGACATAGATTGAGTGGGTACTTGTGCATTATCCCTTTTATTAATTATTATAACTTATGATGTTTGCTAGTAGTTATTTCAAATACGTAAGGTCTATTTTTAAAAATGTAAACATTTTCTGTTCGAGTTCATGACTCATGAAATATATATTGTGTTATATAAATTGAGATTAAAGAAAATATAATTTTAATTAGTTTTACGTATAAATTTATATTTCATATTGAATTTTATGAATTCAGATGAACGTGATATTGTAATCTTTTTACGTCTCTTTGGATTTTGTTGTCATTGGCGGGTTTGACATATTGCA
The DNA here is from genome assembly GCA_032847665.1 of Solanum chilense. NCBI lineage: Eukaryota > Viridiplantae > Streptophyta > Magnoliopsida > Solanales > Solanaceae > Solanum > Solanum chilense. Next base: position 62,266,175 of record CM064972.1, on the reverse strand, counting down.
AAATTTTAGATCTTAATGTAAATTTTTGACTATGTAAGATAGAAAACAAAAATGATTATGTCTTTTGAAAATGTATAATGTGGAAATATAGTTTTACTTTGTTGAAAATTATCTTTGACATATATTTATACCATTGGACAAATCTAATCGCCGTTTTAATTTTAATTATTTGGATTAAGATTTGAATGTCAAGTCTTTTTTAAGTTTGAATTATAAATATTTAAATCTTAATAATTAAATATATTTGTTTTCTTACATTCCATTCACATAATCTGAATGAATAATTAGGTCTGTAACAAAATCTTAATATCATTAAAATATTTATTAAAGATTATTTTTAAAATTAACAGTTCAAGAATTTTTTTTTGATTATTTTTATCGATATTCTTCACTATTATCAACTGTCGTTTATCGTTGCCCATTATTATTAACTATCACCATTTTGCACCGTTAACGACTTCACATTCGTGAGTTTTAATTAATTAATATTTAGACGTATATTCAAATTAATACTTTAATATTAATGCATATTTAATATTTTTATGTTTTCAAATTTATACGTCTTAATCTTAATAAAAACAAATAAAGTCCAAAGATATTAAAGGGCGAGTTGGTTGAATTTAGAGAATCAATGAAGTAAATAAAAAGAGCAACTTCTACATATACCAAACACAAAATTCATATTTGTATGCTATAGCAAAGTTTGCATGATTGCGCTCCATAACAAACATAAATATGTATATTCGCTATACATATAAAAAAAACAGTTTTATAATTCGCTATACACATACAAAGAAACCAATTGTATAATTCGCTATACATATACAAAAGAAAGCAGTTGTATACAAATCAATTGTATAATTTGTGTATGTATAAAACGAGAAAGAGAGAAAGACACAAGAAAATTGGGCAGGGTAGTATTTGTATTTAATAATTATAAGTGTATAAGACGAAGATATATGTATTTGTATGCGTATATACAATTTTCTCTCGCTTTATTTAAACAGAAACACAATTTATAAATTCGTTTATGTTTGTATAAGCGATAGAGGAGAGAGTGACGAGCGAGATCTGGGAGAGCGGAACGAAAATATATGTATATATATAATTTTTTCTCGCTTTATACAAATACAAACACATTATTTACACTTATGTTTGTATAAAAGCGAGAGGGAGCGAGCGAGAGATAGAGAGTGAGGAGTGAGAGTTTAAGGGAGAGAAGTAACTGACAAACAGTTTATTACTGGGTATAATTAAATCAAAGTGTGATTGAAGCATTTAATTTAATTTATTAATTTGTCATTATATACAATTTTCTCAATAAATTTTTTTTTCAAAATGTCAACATTTTAGCATTTAAGAGTACTCATTAGCAACACTTTCAATATTTAGTAAAAATGTCAAATTTTAGTTTGTTATGTATCTTATTTATGTTTTTATTATTTGTTTTTATTTAAAGAATATAATTATTTAATAACAAAAGGGAGAAAATCAAGGAAGAGAATATTTCAAAAAAAGGTAATGATCCTTAATTTTCTCATCAGTTACATTTTCAAATAAAATTTAAATTTTATTCTCTTTTTTTTCTCCAGAATTTTTACCTTTTTAAAATTATATTCATTCACAATATATTATATTTATATTTATTATAGTTTTTTATTAGTTTGTATTCATTCTAATAAGTATGCCGAATTTATCTATATAGTCATTTAAGAAATATATTTGTATTTTCATATATTTTTTTTCTATATAGTTAATTTTTTTTCAAAAATCTTGTATGTATTCATTTCAATATGTATTTTATTTGTATTTCTATTTATTCTAATTGTTATTTAGAATTTTGTATAATAATATATAAAATACAAAAAATTAGTATGAAGAAAAAGTGAATGAAATATAAAATTGAAAAGAAATAATTGAATAGTTGGTGTACTCATTCTTAAATAAAATACATAACTAGTTGACATACCTTTAGAATAAATACAAATTAGATAAAAATGTCAAATTCAGAAACAATGCAACATAATTTTTGAATGAATACAACTATTAATTATAAAAATACATACTGACTAAAACAGTATCAAAATTCAATATATACTTCCAAATTATAAAAATAACACTCTATACACATTTAAGGTTATATATATCAAGTTATAAACATACTTTTTGAAAATAAATTACTTATAGCAGATTATTATCAAGTTATAGCATATCAATTAAAAATATATTTAATTAAATTAAACTATAAGTAATTATTTAAATACTAATTAACATATTTAAATCTTTATTTTTATTTTTTACAATTAACTTTTTATTTTTATTTTTTAAATAAAATAAAAAGGAAAAAAACGTTTATGTATAAATTGGTAAGTAGCACTAATTGTGGGATTTGAATTAATTTTAATTAATAATGAATAATTAACAAATTAGCACATATTAAGGAATTCAAAAAGGATTTAAATTATTCAGTTTTCTTAAGATGCTCAAATTAGTTTAAATCAAATTAAAACATGAATTTTTTTCATTTTTTTCTCTTTATCACCTTTTAAAACTTTTAATATAAATAATAAATTATTATTAATTAAATTTATTAATTAAATTTTACATTATATAGTTACCTTTTAAAAAACAAAATCTAAATAATAGAGATTTGATTTAATTAATTTCCTATTTTACGGTTGCCCATTAACTATCCACCCCCATATCAACCAATACATACACAAACATCTTCCCCCAATACACTTCATCTCTCCCCAACACGCGAAGATATTTTGATCTTCCCCAAATCCTGCCTCACTCATCATCTCTTTCCAACACAAAGATTTTTTGTTCTTACCCAAATCCCGCCTCACTCATCTTCTCCATTATCCCTGTCAGATCAGTTCATTCCAAAACCCAAACATCCCTCTCAGATCAGTTTCTCATTTAATTTATATAGAATCTAGGAAAAATAATGAAACCCCAAGTTAAAGTAAAAGATTGGTCGATGAGTCTGATGACTTTCATGTTCCTTCATTCGATATATTGTCACAAACTCAAACGCAGAAATCAAAGGGAAAAGAGAAGTGTATTTCAGTTAATTCGAAGATGGAAAAAACAAAATCAAGGAGGCAAAGGAAAGAGGCAAGAAGAGGAAAGGAAAAGAAATTAGAACATCATCAGAATCCAATTCTGACTTTGCTGAGGATTAAAAAATATAATCGGCATTGAAATTGATCGATCAACAAGATAGTTTCCAAAAAAAGCATCAGAGATACAAGCTACAAATAAACCCAAAAAAATTGATAAAGTCAGTAAAAAGATTATTTCAAATTTGGATTACAATGTGTTGTGTTAGTGTATTTAATTTTTGCTTTTATTTGTCAATATACTACATGAAATTTGTATAATTTATGTATGAGTTGAGTTTTTAGTATTTTATATTATAATTATATATGAATATTGAATGATTTAGTTTTGTATGTTTTGTATATGATATAATTTGAATATTTCAGCATATGATACATAATAAATGTATTAATTTTGTATGTTTTGTGTATGAAATAATTGGTCATTATCAATACAGGAGTGTACGCATTATGTATTACCTTTGTATTACATATGTATGAAATGATATTCTTGTCCAGTAAAATATATGTGTATGAATGATGTATTAATGTTGTGTATCCTATAATTTTGACTATTATAATAAGTATTGCAACTGTATATTTTATTTTTTGATTTTGATGTATGAATTAACGTATTCATACTAAATGAGATTAGTTTGTAGTTTAAAAGTCACATAATAGTTTTTGTTTTTTAAATCGACTATGTATTAATATTGTATGAATTGTGTATGAACTGAGCCATATAGTTTGTATGATTTCTGTATGAATTGAATTAAATGTCCATCGAATATGTATTAATATTGTATGAATTTTGTATATAATTTGTATGATTTGTGTATGAATTAATTGAATGTCAATTTAATATAGCATTGTATATATGATTTTTTTCTATGGAATTTTATAGTATATAAAAAGTAAGAATTTAGTTTTACAAATTTTATAGGAGAAGAAGGTTCAAACACATTTATCTTTCTGTATCAACATGATTGTGTTCGCTGATTTGTTGACCTTCCTCGGTCAAGATAAGTTTTAGCAATTTAAACAAGAAATTCCATTTGAATTTTTTTATGATTTACATAACATAAAAATCCGATGTCAATTGTTGCGTCATACTTTCCTTCTTGTATCTGAAACTGGCAGGGATGACATGTTCATTATCAATGTAAATGGTACAACGTTACATTTTGACTTAAAAGTGTTGGTCGTTGTAACCGGTTTGAAATCTAGACCAATTTCTAATTTTGATTCTACTCCATCTGTTCCAAATAGATTAATTGCAGAAAATTTCGAAGACTTTGACAAAGTCCCCAAGTCAAATTTTTACCACAAGTTTAAATTGGAAAACTTTTGGGAATAAGATGACCGTTTATAATCATTTCATATAATTCATACACACTTCATACACATTTAATATATCATTCACTGTCCTACAAACTACTCCAATTAAACAAACACAATATAATTTCAATACAAAATTAATACAAAAACATATATTCTAATTTCAATAGAAACTAAAATATTATTTTAAAAAAAAAGAACTTTCATAAACAATTGATACACGTTTCATATACTTTTCATACACTAATAATACAAACTTCAGACTTCAAATACGCTATACGTAACATAACTATTTCATTAAAAAAAATATATATAAAACTGTTTTCAGATAATACAGTTATCAAAAAAATCGAACACTGTTCTACATGTAAAAAACATCAAATTAATTAAAATCAACAATTCATAATTAAAAGAAACAAATCATAATTAAAAATCAACCGCATGAATTCCACTTTCCACCATGTTTAATTAATATTGACATAATGTTCTTCATCAGATCAAATCAAATTGTTTCAAACGCCAAAATTTATCAGGTTACTAAAAAAACGAATTGAAATATGCAGATATGAAAATGATCGTGAAATTTTGGAGAAAAAATGACTTCTATGTTGATGCCAATCTGAAAATAATTGTGAAAATTTGAGAAAAAGATGAATTGTAACGATGATGCCAATATGAAAATAATCTGAAAATCTGAAAATAATCGTTAAAATCTGGTAGAGTTTTTTAAGAAATTAAATAAAAAAAATAATATCATTTAAACTAACTAGAGATATTTAAGGCAATAATGATAATCTGAAATTTTTTGATATCCCTAAAAACGTGTTAATCTAATATTAATTTTAATTAGAATCCCTTAAAATGTGCTATAGATTATCTAATATTATCCATTGTTAGTTTATCCCTTTTTTATTAATTTTTAATAACAACTCTTTTTAATAAATTATAATTAACATTATATTTATTAATAAAATGCTATAGATTGAGATATTAAATGTTATACACTGAAATTCAAACTCTAATGCTATAACTTGAGAATATTACTATATAAAATGCTATATACCTAATTTACACTTCCAAATTTATGAATACAAAAAATAATAAAACTATAAAATACAAAAATAAATACTAACTGTGGTACATTGACATAACTATCACAAAAAAAAATAGAATACAAAATGAATTAAATATATGAAATACGATTCCAAATCTATGGATACAAAATACAATAAAACAATGAAATACAAAAATACATAACTAAAACAACAACAAAATTCAACATACACTTCCAAATCTATGAATACAAAAAACATTAAAACTATGAAATATACACAACCAAACTCATATAATGTGTTACATTGACATAACTAACACACACACAAAAAAATCAGAACACAAAATACAATAAATATATGAAATACAAAAATAAATACTAACTATAACATTATAAAAATTCCATATACACTTCCAAACGCATTGTAACATGAATTTTTTTTAATCTTAAAAATTACTAAACAAATTAAATTAAACATGCAAGACATAGAACATGCAAAAAAAAAAAAAACTCTTCTCCAACAAATTGGTCTTCTTCAACTTCATGGTTATGAATTTATGTGTAATTTTGCACATCGACGAATTCAGGCATTTTTCCCCGTCGTATATACTCCTTAGATTTAGAAGCAGAACCTACATTATTGTTTAATTCTTGAGTGAAAAAAAATTAAATGATGGAAAATCGGAAGAACTTTGATTATTTTGTCCAATACCTCTAGTAACTCTCTTGAAAACGTCTATTGAAGAGAGAATTATGTAGTCTCAAACCCTAAAAAATGTTTTAAGAATAACAACAAAATATTTTTTTTAAAAAAAAACACTAAAATCAGTAAGTAAATAAATAAGGAATCTGAAAAACATAATACCCAAATCAATGTTAATCTTCAAATCAAATCTTGCAACGAAATTAAATGAGAATAATAGAAAATATTAATATATTGAATCGAAAATCTATGAAATTGATTTGGAAGAATGTTAGATAGAGAAATTGAAAAGAAGAATAAGAAAAGAAAGAAAAATCTGGAATTGATTAGGAAGAAAGTAAGAAAGAGAAATTGATAAACTTAAAAAAAAAGAAAGAGAAAATTAAAATGACATTAATATATATCCAATCACATAAATATATGAAAATGTGTAATGTATGAGAGAGAAAAAAAGGGTGTAATAATGAGAGAGAAAATATTAATAATATTAGAATAATTATTTATTTTTAAAATAATGACATTTTTGACATGTTTACTAATATTATTAAAGTATGGATATTATCACTAAATAAGTTGATTTTTTTGACTAGTTAGCTAAATTTTCCAAAAATTATTCATTAGCTCGCCCAAATATAATTTGGGCTGACATGAATTATATCAAAATGGGCTTTATAAGGGATTATAGCCCAATTGTACTTTCTATTTCACATTATATCTTTCATAAACTCATATTATATTTCACATAATTTAATGTGAATTAATATTAATTAAAGTGTTAACAATTTATCAATTTAAATCATTTTAATACGTCTAAATTCAGTACAATCTATCCATTTAACTATATATAGAGTTAAAGGAGTAGCTAACACATCTTTTTAAAATATTTCTAAAAATTCTTTTTATTTTCCAAATGGCAACAACTTTAAATTATATATGATTTTTTTCTTCTTTTTTCACACATTACTAAAAGCTTCGTCTTCAAAATCTGAATGTCCATTTCTATTGGTCCTTGCATCTGCAAAATTCACAAAATAAAAATTAAATTAAAAAAAATATTAAACATTATTAGTGAACTTTTAATTAGTTCACAAAAAGAAATTAAATTATATTGCTAGAGTGATTTAATATTATTACAAAAACAATAATTATTTTTTACTTTTTATAATATTTATCAAAGTTGAATGACTTTTCCGTTATAACAAAACCATCAAAGTAACTAAAATTTCATTTTTTTCACAACTTTTTCAAAATACTCCTCCTTCCGAAATTCACATTTTTTTTTAATGTTCAAACGCCCACTTATATAAGTTGTTTCACACATTATTAAACATAATATATATGTATATATGTACCTGAAAATGCAAGCTGTGAAAAATCTTGTCTCCAAAAGATTTAAAGGATGATGCATTTAACAAAATTAATCCATCTTCCTCTAAACTTGCAAATACTTGTGAAACTGGAAAATTATTTTCTTGAGTTGTTGATATTTGTACCAAAACTTGTGCATTACTTAGTTGACTTGCACAAATTGATGTTGTTGAAGAATTACAAGAAGTTCCACCAATAATTAATTTTCTATTATTGTTATCATCAATTTTGAGTAATGAATAATTTGATTTCTTTGATAAAAGCAAATCTTTTGTTTTGCTTAGCCTCTCTATTTCTTTCTTCAACTCTGGGATGTATTCTTGTACATATGATACTGTTGCTGGAAAGCTTAATTTTTTCTGTAATTAAAAAAAAAGAAGAGAGATATATATAGGTTAAATAAGTTATATGGACAAAAAAAAATATTTATGCACATCTAAATATTAATTAAATCATAGTTGTGGTAGATGTTAACCCTGGTTGAGAGACGAATTAGGGATTTGAAGTTTAGTGGTTCGAGATTCTAGTCCTTTTAAGATGTTATTGGTTTTTAAAATAAATCTTTTATACATGTTAAGAGAATTTTTAAAGACAAATTCGTATATGTATATATACCTTTAAAGTACTTTACAATAGAATTTAGAATTAAACAACTCAAAATAAGTGTGATTTTATTATACACATCATTTCCGTCTGTAAACCTAAATAGAATTGAAGGTAATGAATTCAGTTAAAATCATAAAATTCCATGATAATCTTCCAACTTTGAAAATTAACACCCTAGGCTAGGGTTATATATCATCTAAAAAATATTCTAAAACTAATTTGTTATATAGATATTTAACTATAATAAGTTGTAAAATTTCTTTGGTGAATTGAAGAAAGGCCTTTTACTATCAAGATGTGTAATGGAATAGATGATATCCCTTTTAGATATAAAGTTTCAAAAATCGACTCAGAATAAATCTAAAAAAATCTTAAATAGCGTCTCAAAAAGTGAATACCTAGTGCTATTTGAGCATTATTTACATAAATGGACCTTACACAAAAGGCATGTTGATTAGTCGAATCAGTAAATTTTGAATATAAGACGTTCAAAAAAAAGACTTAGTAGAGTTGTACCTTTTGATGTTTATTAGTAGGAGGAGGAAGCAAAGAACGAAGAGTTGAATAAAGAAAATTCATCTTCTTCCTTCTATTACGTTCACTTGCATTATGATTTAGCTTCTTCTCCATTAATGACCTTTCTACCCCTAACTCATCAACATCAAACTCACTTCGTTTCAAACATTGTTGTTGATAATGATGAGATGAAGGTAAATCAATAGTATTATCAACATGCAAACCTTCAAACAACTTGTTATTCTGATCAGTTTGGAATTGAGGCGTAGTTATTGTTGTCGTATTTTTATGATGATCATCATAGCTAAGTGGTTCTTCCAAGGACCATGCAATACTATTCATAGTTGGAAACATATTAGAAGAGGAAAAAGCTAGCATTTTTTTTTTTTTTTTGGAATAAGGTTTTCTCAAGGAGAAATGATTTATTCGAGAGATTGACTATCTTGAGTATTTATACAATTTGTTGTAACCATACACATACTTTTTGTTGAATTTAATATTTTGTTTTATTATTTACAATTTCCAAGAATTACAATTAATTAGATAGTTGAACTTTTGATCCATCAATTATTAGTAAAACTATGATTTTGGTCCTTGTAATATTGTTTTAAGCTTATCTAACCTTGAAATAACTAAAATGTGTATCTTTATCCCTTTACAAAAAAATATACTTTAATATTTAGACTTCTTTTAGAACTATATATATATTTACTTGAGATATAGATTTACAACAAAAAATTGATAATTGAATGGTTTAATGCTTAACAAATCATTAAATCAAATGTGTACATATCAATTAATTGAAGGTTAAATGCGCTTAACAAAACATTTTAAGGATCAGAAACTGAATTTATCAATATTTAAGGGATTAAAAGACTAATTTCCTTAATTTATTCATTGTTGAAAAAATTTAGTTAAAATAAGCATAATGCTTGGTGCACTTTGGTGGGTTTGGTGTAAACTTAATTACTTAATTTACGATATCATCTTGGAAGCACATAAATAAAAATGGAATCTTGCTTAGACTTGGGTGAACTACATACATATAATATATTTTCTATTTATTTATAACAACATACTCAGCGTAATTTTAAGATCTGAAAAGAATAATCTCGTGTAAATAATCTTAACTCTTATTCTATTCTTATTAAAATATTAAAGTTATTTTCGATAAATTCTTAATTTAAGTAAAATATATAAAATCATGTAAAAAAAAAATCACCATAAAAATAATTGATAAAAAATATATATCAACCACAAATAATATTTTGATGAATAGAATAAGATATATACTAGACTGATGAATATTATTAGAATACTAAGTTTAAGATAATACTATGACCTGGATCTTATTTTAGTAAAGTTATCCCACATTTATGGATCAAAACTAAAATTTTAGTAATATAACTCGCTTATTTATTAATTCAATTCTGTTTATTTTTATCACGCTAAAATTTAATTAAAATTACTTTTTTTGATATTTTAAATTTTATCATATAAATTGAGATCGAATATTATTGTGATAAAAAATTAAGTTTGTTAAGAAAAGTGTGTGGGCATGCATGGACAACACAAGCAAAGAGTAAGCTCTCATATTACAAGCTCGAGCCAAAGTTGATGGACCACGTGGCTGTACCAATTAGGTTTATTTTCTAAAAAATTTATATTTTAAAAATTCAACTATCTTACAATTATTATTTAATTACTTCCATATAATTAATTTGATTCCATCAGCCAGGAATCTTTTTCATTTTTTTCCTTCTTTGATAAATGTGTTATCCTATAGTTTAATTAAAGTTTGTTTATTTGGACAGACGACTAAAGAGAGAAGATGTGCTTGCATTTCAGATATTAATTTGTTAATTATAATCTATAGTATCATACTTGGCTTGTTGGTATGTCAGCGCGCTAAATATTTATGTATAATCTAGATAAATATTATGAAAAATTAACTATGAATGAATAGGGCCGTGGGGTGGGTGGGGTGGATTAGCGGTTTAATTTTCAGTTAATTACAAAATATTGAAGTTAATAAACAAATGTACAATTCTCTTTTTTTAAATACAAGATAAAGAAAGAAATATTGTCTTTTTTATTATTTTAATTACATAAATGTTTTAGATTTAAATTAAAGACATAATAAATGGACGTGTCATTTAACTTGGCATCGTTTTGTATTTATGTACTCCATTTTTTATTGTGCACAAGTAAACACTTAGGGGTCGTTTGGGACAAAAATTAATAACTCAAAGACCAACTATGTAGGATTTACTTTTATCAAGTGTTTGGTACTTTTTTTTCACCTAATCCTTTAATTTGGTTTGAAACTCTACAAAATGCTTCTTTTCACTTATACCTTTGAATTATTATAGAATTTTCTATTTCATGTAATTGGGTCAAAATCAATTTTCTTCTAGTACTCTCTACCTAAACGACCTTTTAAACTTGAGTAAAGTTGAACAAAAACACACGTACTACGTGACAATTTCGTATCCGGTGTGACATTTTACGTATATTATGTTACGTATAACATTTGTGTTTAGTTATTCGACTTTATACAAGTTTAAGTGTCTACTTGTGCACACTCATAGTTGAAGGACATAAATATCAATTAAGACCAAGTTAAAAGGTATGTTTTTGTGTTATGCCTAAATTTAATTGTAGATACTGAAATTTTGTGGGACACTACAAGACATATTCAATTTGAATTGAGACTCTATAAGGTGTGTTCAGTTTCAATAAAAATTACGCCACTAAATCTTAGAAGAGTAGAATCGGTAGGAACAAACTTGTATCCGCAATCTTTATCAATAAAGTTATATTTTTTCTTGTTTTATTGTGATTGCAATTTATTTTTTGTCACTTTTGCACACGTCAGTGAAATCAAATTTTCCCTTCATCTCTTCTCTCGTAAATGAAATCTAGAAATCTGAAGCTGCAAGGGTGGAAGAATGAGTGGTTAAAGCATCATCTATGAGTTTCATCGAGTCTACACTCCGACAAGCCTTAAAACTGGGGACATTTGTAGACATTGAAATTTTGTGGGATCTACAAGATGTGTTCGAATTGAGACTCTAGAAGGTGTGTTCAGTTTTAATTAACTCAACCCTTAATCCTAGTTCATGCCAATATAAAGGGTATTAAATTCCCTTAAAAGACATCTCAAATATTTCGTGAATTGTCACGACCCAGACCGTCATAATTGACACTCACATTAGTCCTCCGATGGGAGAACCATCACTATAACCCAAACAAATAAATTTTATGAAAACTAAGACATTTAAAGACACGAAAGCACGTTTAAATGACAATATAATAAATACGGAGGCCCTCTAAACTCCAACGGTTTAACAAACATCTAACAACTAATAACAAATGCGAAAATACCCTAAGAACTTGAAAGTCAATGTACCAAAACTCTACTAACGACAAATATAAGAACAAGGGGTACAACCTCGAAACTAAGCGAACACCTTATACAAATAGTATGAGTTCAAATAGAGTGAACTTAAAAAAGAGAGATACATAGAAGCCTGAAAGAACTGGCACACCCTTGAATCTGGCCACGCTCAATAATCACATAATTAGTTCTATCAATAGCCGCCGGAAGATGCCCTATACTCAACAAAAATAAGAGCAAGTGCAGTATCAGTACACAACACAACCACTGTTTACTGATAGGATCACATGACTATCCCATTAAGTGAAACATATATAAGTTAAAACAATATTATAAACATGTATACACCAAACATATACAATATCATAATAGAACCACACCACAACCACTCTTAAAGTCTACTCGTGCAATATATGAATGAAGTCTCATAACCCCACTCACACTAAGTAGAATTCTTTGAGAAATCATAAATCATATTCCATATTCATGCTCATAACAATAAGCGAATATATAAGAAGACAATGGTCCTCTTATGGAAATGGTCCTCTCATTGAATCCATACCTAAATTGTTAGTGCACCGAAACGTGGTATCTGATCCCATATTTATGCCAGAACGTGACAACTAATATCATATTTAAGTCGAAACGTGGCAATTTGATCCTAGTTAGTTACGCCGGAACGTGGAAATCCGATCCATTTAACACACCACAATCATAATCACAATCTATATTTCACAATCATACAACAAGAGGTGATTTATGACATATAGTTAATCGTTCATACTCACTTACACTAGTGTGATCAATAATGTAACTGTTTTATCGAAAAAATTGATTTATCGAAAAGAGTTTGTCTTTATTTTAAAGGTTCTTTTGACTTTAGGAGTCGCCACTTAATTTTGAGAAAAATTAAGAAAACTTTGTTTTCAAAAGACTTAACAGAAAAAATCGATTGAAAAATGTTTAAGGGTTCGAGATTCCTATTAGTGTCTTAGGAAGGTATTAGGCACCTAAGACACTCCGCTAACTTATAGTTTTTCGGCGATTAACTTATTTGACTATTTTGTTTTGCTTTTGCAATCTTTTGTTATTAAAACTTTATTAGAAACTCTTATGCAAATTCTCCAATTTTTTAGAATATTTCATTGAAGTTAAAACCTTAACTCTAAGCAATTTCCAAACTTAAACATCTATCTCTTAAAGTTTCAAATTTTACTTTGAGTTTGATAAAACAAAAGACGTTCGATGGGGTTGGAGTTTTCTAATCCTAGACTAACGGTATTCAAACAAAAGCACGTAAAACAAAGAGTAAAGGAGAGAGAGAGAGAGATTTTGGGTATTTGACCCGTTTGGACCTCTTGAGCCCTGCACCTGTTTGAATACATGTTTTCATTATTTTTTCATATATTGCCCTGCGTATTTGTACCTGTATCATTTTTAAAACTTACTTAACAAGTGTATATCGTCGCCCGATAATGTATACTAATGTATACGGGCTGCACCCTACGTCCGCATTAATTTCCTAATCCCGAATTTTAGTTAAAATAAACGTCCCTGTACGTTCCCCTGTCAATTATATTTTTTAAGCATATTTATGGCATATCGTTCCCGTATATCTGTGTATACAGGCTGTATATCTGCCTGTTTTTCAACTTTTGGAAGTTGAAAACTCCCTTCCAGAAGCGTAATTTCCCTGTCACCAACTCAGATTTTGAGTTCGGACCTCCTGTGGATTTTTCACCTGTATCACAGTGTATATATTATGTATAAATCAGATACACAGCTTCAAAACAAAAATCGCAGCCAAGTGCCTGCAATCCGCCACTTCCAGCAGCTCTCCAATGCCGGATTTCGACCTGTAAATGGGTCTTAAGACCTCCTAGACTTGAAATGGGCTGACTCAAAGATCTTTTAACTCGGAGGGATGCGGGAGTGGAGTCCGAAATGGACTCGAATCGATGTCACATGTAAAGAAAAACAAAAGAAAAGGATTAACAACAACCACTAAGAATTATCATTAAAACAAGATTCTCAATAAAGCAAGCATTAGGCAAGAGTGAGTTCCTTAAACTTTCGGACATACATAAGCATGAAACCTACGGCAAATTCGAAGATAGCAATAGACAACAACACATAAACTATTTGTAACTAAAGTATACTTTGAAACAAGGCAAGTCATGCTTTCATTAAGATGTAGAAGTCACAAGAAAAAGAGCTGTCAACATGAAACCAACATATCATCCTAAGCCTAAGAAAAGAGAAGCAATAAAAGTGCTTTAGGCTTATTGAAACAAACCTCAAACTTCCTAACCCATTTCGAGTTCAAATAACAAGCTCAAGCAACGTAAGTAACTTATTAAAGAGAACCAAGCAAGAGAAACAAACATTGGACACCCAACAACCCCAAACAACACATTGGTTAACCTCACAACTTATGCTTTTAGAAAGTTAAGCATCAAATATTTGAAATGAAAAAAGAGATAAAATTTGATAAGCAAGAGGAGACTTAAAGGGGGCAGCCTCGAAGGGAACATGGGATTGAGACGCTAAGCTATGTCATTCCACACATACTTAAACTTAATGAACACGTTGAATTCACAACAAACAGAGGCAAACCAAGACTAGCTGAACATTTGAAACCAAATGAGCAAAATTTCAGAAAATATGAAAGACAAACATTATATGACTTGAAATCGATTTGAAGAGAAGAAAAAAAATATATAATAAACTTCAAATTCATACACCTGTGCAAATCATATTCAAAACTAAGTAAGCCAAGACACAAAGTTCAGCCAAAATAAAGAACTTTAATCTTCATAATAGTCATCACAGAATCAGCCAAGTAAAGAGAGACTTAAAGAAAAGTGAAGTTACATACCGTTTCCGAGGCGGCGATCTGGGACAAACGAGGAGAGCACCGACAACCTCAACCACAAAAAGTTCCAACTCGAGCAGCGACAAAGGAATTCGAACCGAATATCAAACTCAAAAACCGAAACTAGTTATCCTTTCAAAAGGTCTTGACAACTTCTAAACCTTTCACTGTGCTTTCTCTCTAAAAAAAAAAAAAACTCACTACTATGTCTCTGTTATTTTATTTTTTTTGAAAATTTCTCTTAGATCTTTCTCAAAAAAAATCCCAACCAAAAATTTTTTTAACCCAAAACTTTCCAAAATTTTTCGTCCCCTTCCAACAGAAGTTCCAACCAAAATTCCAATCTAAAATCTTCCAAACGAATTTCTAACCCCCCCCTGAATCTGTCTCGGGTGGGGGTTTATATAGAAAGGGGAAAAATTCTGGTTTCGTTAGGAGGGCGGGGGGAAAAGAGAAAAGGTTTGGGGCAAATCGGAACTTTGCCCTCCATTTCGAAATTCAAACCTGGGGAGAAGGTTGAAACTGTCAATCAGTACAATACTTGTACCATTTGCAACGGACAAGGAATGGGAGCCGTTCGATTGTGCTCCAAGGACGAAGGGAAGTGCTGCGATATCGCCACGTCGCTCTCTCTTTTCGTACGACTCTCTGAAGACAGATGCACAAACAGACAAGGGGAGAGAGGGAGAGAGAGCGTGGGGAGACACGGGGGGATCGAGAACGCGTGGGGGAGACGACAACGCGTGGGGGTGCTGGCGTTTCTGCGGAACGCGTGGGGGAGGGGGATTGGATTTTCTGGGTTTCTGTTTTTCTGAAAAAGACGTGAGGAAAGGGGGAAGAAAGGGGAGGCTGGGTCGGGTCGGGTCGGATCAAAAGAAACGGGTGCTGGGTCGGACGTATGGGCCTGGGAATATTGTCTTGAATTATTTTAAATTGGTGGGGGTGAAAGGAATTGGGCCTTTAATCTGAAAATAAAGAGAGTAGAAGGGAGTGGGCCTGGAATTAATTTTAAGTTGGGTTGGTTTCGAATATACACAAGATATACCGGCTATATACACAACTATGTAAACATTAAATCGTTATATTTTTGCAAAATTATAAACTAATTAACTTAAGTAATTTGGAAAACTCATGAAGCTCGCTAATTGAATCATACCGACGCGGGTCAAAAATTGGGTGTCAACAACTGTCCCTCATTTTACTCGGGTTGATGCAAGCAATTCGAGGAAAATGAAATTGACCAAACCGATTTTGACCAACCTCATTCGTTTTTTTTTTTTTTTTTTTTAGGCTTTGACAAAGAGTTTAGGAATTATGGCCGAACCCTTGAAAATGGGTCTCCTACATATCTCAGGCTATATGAGAATTCAGGCCACTTGTAGTTCGATAAGCTTGATTTACCGCATGATTTTGAAAAAATCAAAAGCCACTTCGATACCGGATTATGAAGGTATAGAAATGCTCAAGAATAGAATTCGAGAGCGAATGTTGGAATACAGCCGAGTTTTCAACATTGAATCCGCCTACATACCCTTAAACCTTCGGAATCAGGCTGTGTGTAGTTCGACTCGATCGGTGGAAAAGGAAATCTATTATGCTAGATAACCTTTGGTTTTGGACAAGTGACAAAATAACGAGTATAAAAAAGAGGGCTTGCAACTTCTTAGCCATGAATGTGGCGCGCTTCACACCCATAATTACGAACTTACACGGACATAATTTCCAAAGCTCTTGGCGTATTGTCACTCAGATTGGAAACTTGCTTCCGATAAATCGAAAATTTCGGATGCGAGACTAAAACTGACAGAACTAAAGGAAGACCCACATGCCTCGAGAGGAGTGGTGCGATTGTGGTGGAAGTCGCTCCTCTGCTCGCGTCCTAAGAGTTTGACATTCCTCTTTGGACTGTGTCCCAGTTCGCTGCTAAGAAAAGTTCCACGTTGTGCTGCATCCTTTTTTGATGTCGTCCGCACCTGTGGTTTTTGGAGAATTCATCCTTTTGGATGCTCTCGACAAAGACTGAGATAAAACTCGTCAGCTAAAAAAAACGCAATTAGGATGGGAGATAGTGTCTTTTTACCATGTCGACACCTCATTGTTCTCCTCAATATTCGACGTCAACTCGATCGGTCTGACATCTAGCAAATAAAGCTTATGTCTCGTGTTTTGAAATAAAATCTTTAATGTACTCTTCATTTGATGCTAAAATAAATAGATAAATGTTAATGCGATATTGATGTCTCTTTTGTCGTTATCTTCGATGCTCTCCTTGATGTTTATTTTTTTTTATTTTTTTTTCAAAAATAAAGGATGCAGTTGAGGCCGATGGATAAATATTGCTCTTGGGATACACGATTTCCCTTTCTTTATCTATGTACGTCCTCTTGCGGGGCATGAATATCTTCCCGCGATACGTAAATTCCCGCGAGGTATGAATCCTCTCGCAATGCATAACTTTCAGCGAGGCATGAAATCTTCTCGCGATGTGCAAAATTTCAACGAGGCATGGATTCTTCTCGTGATGCACAAACTTCAGCGAGGTATAAATTCTTCTCGCGATGTATAAATTTCAACGAGGTATAAAGCCTTCTCGCGATATATAAATTTGACGAGGCATGAAATCTTCTCGTCGTGCATAAATTCCAGCGAGGTATAAAGCCTTCTCGCGATATATAAATTTGACGAGGCATGAAACTTCTCGTCGTGCATAAATTCCAGCGAGGTATAAATCCTTCTCGCGATATATAAATTTGACGAGGCATGAAATCTTCTCGTCGTGCATAAATTCCAGCGAGGTGCATAAATTCCAGCGAGGTATAAATTCTTCTCGCAATATATAAATTTGACGAGGCATGAAATCTTCTCGTCGTGCATAAATTCCACCGAGGTATAAATCCTTCTCGCGATATATAAATTTGACGAGGCATGAAATCTTCTCGTCGTGCATAAATATCAGCGAGGTATAAAGCCTTCTCGCGATATATAAATTTGACGAGGCATGAAATCTTCTCGTCGTGCATAAATTCCAGCGAGGTATAAATCCTTCTCGCGATATATAAATTTGACGAGGAATGAAGTCTTCTCGTCGAGCATAAATTCAAGCGAGGTATAAAGTCTTCTCGCAATATATACATTTGAAATTCGCGATGCATGATTTTCGCGATGCATGACTTTTCGCAATGCATGATTTTCCGCGATGCATGATTTTTCGCAATGCATGATTTTCGCGATGCATGATTTCCGCAATGCATGATTTTCGCGATGCATGATTTCCGCAATGCATGGTTTTCGCGATGCATGATTTTCGCGATGCATGATTTTCCGGAATGCATGATTTTCGCGATGCATGATTTTCCGCAATGCATGATTTTCGCGATGCATGTTTTTCGCAATGCATAATTTTCGCAATGCATGATTTTCCGCAACGCATGATTTTCGCGATGCATGTTTTTCCGCAATGCATGATTTTTAACGAGGCCTGGATGGCTCGATAATGTTCCAACTGTAACGAGGTGGATGGATCGATAATGTTCCAACTGTAACGAGGTGGATGGCTCGATAATGTTCCAACTGTAACGAGGTGGATGTATCGATAATGTTCCAACTGTAACGAGGTGGATGGCTCGATAATGTTCCAACTGTAACGAGGTGGATGGCTCGAGAATGTTCCACTGCAACGAGGTGGATAGCTCGATAATAGTCCAACTGTAACGAGGTGGATGGCTCGATAGTAGTCCAACTGTAACGAGGTGGATAGCTCGATAATAGTCCAACTGTAACGAGGTGGATGGCTCGATAGTAGTCCAACTGTAACGAGGTGGATAGCTCGATAATAGTCCAACTGTAACGAGATGGATGTCTCGATAATAGTCCAGCTGTAACGAGGTGGACGGCTCGATAATGTTCCAACTGTAACGAGGTGGATGGCTCGATAATATTCCTGCAAGATAAAAAGAAACTTGTTTATAAATCACTTGAGGCAATATATAAGAAATAGAGATAAAATGAGATGGAAGATTTTCTAGGTTTTGTTGAGGAGTCCACGATGGGTGCAAGTGACGCCTTTTGTCATTCTTGACAGCTTTACATAGCCATTTTTGACTTCAATGTTCCTGCATCCAAAGAAAAATTCTTAGTTTGAAAGACTGATTTGTGTTGGTTTTGTCTCTATGCTCCTTCTTGCTGTTGGCTTACACGCTCGCCCATTCTTTATATGACATATTTGATGTTTTTTTTTTTTTTGAAGACCCTCCTCAAAAATTTGTCACGGTCTAAAATATATAAGAACTCTCATAACTTGATCTGTTAACTCTGAGGTTGCCCATTCTGGAATTTTGAGGCCCCTCCTCAAAATTTTGTCCCAGTTTACCTCAATAAGTACAACTGACATTTATGGAATTTTTGAGATCATCTCAAAAATTCTGTCCCAGTTGCAGCTAGATTGTCGTAATTTTTGAGATCCACCAAAGGCTAATCTCCGTAGAATTTTGGTCTTCTGTTTCGACTTTGATAAAGAAGTCCAACTTCCAATGAATTTTTGAGATCCTCTCAAAAATTCTGTCCCAGTTTCCATTATGAAGAGAAATGGAAATCTTACTGGGTATTATGACCGAGCCGTTGACGTATCCCGTTGGATCAGGAATCAGGTCAAACGTAGTTCCCCTCTCAGGGTTTAACCAAAATAGGAAGTTTTGATAAAGAAACGACCGAGGCCGACATAGGCCGCCTACGTATCTCATTCTTGAGAATTCAGGTCGAACGTAGTTCAAAGAAATGTGCAATACATTTTCAAAAGAAAAGGTAACAAAACTTCATATGCAAAATTTGGCCAATGTTGGGCATTCTTCTTCTCGAATGAATATCTTCAAATGACTCAGTTCAGAAATGTCTTGTACTCACTCCTGAGCATCCAATATGTCATCCATTCAGGTGGTTTCCTCAATATTGATCAAGTTGTTGTTGATCATGTTTTGTATCTTGTGCTTCAGAGTTGAACAATTCTCTGTGTCATGTCCAACGGCTCCTTAGGAGCCTTCCTGAATTTTGGGCGAGGAGATTTTTCCTGACTGACATCGTGGTTTTGATATTTCTTTTGAGAAACTGACCTCATATGAGTAGCCGTGATCGTACTTACCTCCTCCACTTTTCCTTTTGATCTATCCATATCGCTAATTCTAGTAGATTTTTCATTAGATCGCAAAGCGGTAAATCTGGTGAGCTTTCCAGTCTTGAAACCATCTTCCAAAGCTTCTCCCACTTTGACAATCTCGACGAACTTTTGTCCCATCATACATAACATTCTTTCATAGTACTCAGGCTCTTGAGTACGAATGAACATTTCAGTAATCTCACGTTCGGACATTGGAGGTTGAATTCTTGCGGCCTCTTTTCTCCAACGAAAAGCGTACTCTCGATAATTTTCTGTAGACTTCTGTCTGATCTTCTCCAAGTAGTAGCGATCTGGGACATTTTCTATGTTATGTCCAAATCTTTTCGTGAAATCCTTTGCGAGTGCATTTCAAAAATTGGGTGTCAACAGTAACATCACATACATACATACATCATATGAAGCAAAACAAACATATATCACACATATGAAATCACAACCATAACCTACCTCGAATCCAAGTTTGAATCGAAGACACTTGAATCTTCCTTTTACGGATTCTTTTTGCTTGTTCTAGGCGTACAAACAATTAATATACGCAAGAATCAACAATCAAAGGACTAATTATTCGGATTATAACAAACCCAATAACCCTAGACCTAATCTTTGATACCCCATATCCAAATTAGGACTTTTCCACCATAATTCTCAGATCAAAACCCATTTGCATTGATAATAACCCAAGAAAATAGGTTCTATGGATTGAAAAACGAATTTAAGGAGTTAATATCTTACCTTTCGCCTCAAGAATGGTGGAAAACCATCAAGAGAACCCCTCGAGTCATTCCTTAGCTCTCAAAGTCGATAAGTGCAGAAAAATGACGTCTTGAAGTTTGTTTACAATTTTAAGTCGCATCTGCCACACTACAGCGGGATCCATTCCGCTCTAGCAGCACGACACCAATCCTGCTCTGGCGACCTATATGGAGACAAAATGCTAAATAAAGAATTGCAAAGCCCCATTTCACAATACACCATCATCCCATGACAATTAGAAAATATCTGTTCACGCTAAAACTGATTCCAGGAGTGCTACTCACCCGAATTCAATTCCGTAAAATTGTACAGATTCCTCAACAAGTTATTTAACTACTTATGTAATCAAAATCATAATTAACTCACCCGATTGTTACCATATTTTCCTACACCTAAAAGACTCTGATTTCGTCCAAATCTGAAGTAGGTTGGGAAAATCCAAGTTACTACCAAAAAGTTTTCTTACCCGAATTCTTTTCCAAGTAGATTTCCATGATGACGGAATCAGGTTGTTACACAAATTGATGAAATATTCATATATAAGTCTAATATAAATCATCCTCGTTTGAGAAATACGCCACTAACAACTCTCGAATCATGAATAAATCTTAAGAGAATAGAATCATACAAAGGAAGAAATTTATACCTGCGATCTTTATCAATAAAGTTAAGTTTCTTTTTATTTTATTGTGATTACAATTTATTTTCTGTCATTTTAAAATTTATTGCAAACATAAACTACTAAAATCTTTATTTAGTATATAAAGTTTCTTATAACAAGATCCAATGTAATGTATTACAAAGATATGTCTAATGTCTATCAACATAAACTATTATAAGTAACGATGTTACTATTAGATGTTTGTTGTGAACTTAATAGATTTAAGTCTTATAAAAGTATTGCGGTATGAATAATAAGTAAGAAAAACATGTGACATGCACAAACTTTTTGCATATACGTATATCAACTTTATTTAAAATGTTTAACATCTTTTGTTAAAAATTAAATTTAGATCATTAATTTTGTATAGTAAGTCTCCCTTAATGGTGTTATATTTGATATCATTAATTTTGTATATTAAGTCTCCCTTAATGGTGTTACATTTGATTAAATGAACTTTGATTGCATTTGTACGTCTCTGCAGTGATCCAGACATAATATAATTTTTTATATATGTTGTTATACAATATTTTGTAAATGAATATGAGACATATGTGAAGAACACATCGTATAATAAGATTTTCCACATATGTATTTACACAATATTTTGCAAAATGGATATGCGACATATGTGGAGAATACTGGGTCGACCCTTTTCACAATGCGAGAAGAAAGATTTAGTATGATAAAGATTACTCCACATTATAGTTATGTTTATTAATATGTGATAATATCATGTGTACATTATAGTTTTGTTTGTTAATATGTGATAATATCATGGATTAGGTCTCTACAAGACATGCAAACTTTTTGAAATATACTGAATAATCGTTTTTGAAATTCGAAAGTTTCAAACTTAACAATTATAGATGAAATATATTGAATAATATTTTGAAATTCGAAAGTTTCAAGCTTAACAATGATAGATATTTGGGAGTAATATTTTATTGAGGAGTATTTACAAAAGATAAAGGAGTATTTACAAAAGATAAGTTAAGAATTATTCAATGTTACTATATTACTAGTCGGATCCTTCTTAGATAATGAATGTTTGTGGTGTTTTGTGGGACACCACCCATTATTCAAATCACTCTTCATTGCTTTGTTTGTACGGTCTCATTACTTAAAACAGATTGTCCCTAGAAACCACTTTTTTAGGGGACTATTTAAGTTACTTTTAATCTTCCTATTTTTATCGATGCACTGAACTTTTATTAATGGTGAAAAAAACTTCTATTGTTCTTTCGTTAGAATTTGAGGGTCAATACAATGCTAATTAGGAAATTTGACTTACAATTTTGGTTAGAACTATCGAGCCTAGAGGAACTTATAAATCTTTAATGTGTACAATCGAGTACTTGAGGTGTAAGCCTCACAAAATTAAAGCCCCAAACGTGAGTCTAGTCATTTTTAAAAAAGCCTTTTAAAACGGAAATTACCTCAAACAAGTTTCTAGCTTTACTTTTACAAAAATAGATTGATGTATTCACACTTTCCAATTCTTCTTTTGCATCTTTTTTCATCAGTAACAAATGTAAATGCCGCTTAAGAATTCGAGAGAGTATAATATGTTTGGTTCCAAAGAAAACTAGACTGTTATAGTGGATGACTGTTATAGAGAGGTCTGACTGTACTTTAAAATTTAAATTAACCGTTGTTTCTGAAAAGCAATTTGAGGTAGGGAAGAACCTTAGGGAGCACTGGCAAATCTGCTAGGTTTACACTCATTAGATCAAAAGCAATACTAGTTCTTCGCATGCTCACTTCATCAAGTGCAGGTACTTTCGGGTATCTTTGGCTGAAGTGAGTTAGTATTACGCGGTATGCACCAGCAGAATCTCCCACTTCTAGAGCTTCCTTGATTGTGCTGTGATTTCTTGCTATAGCCTCCTCTACAAGGCCATCCTCGAACGTAGCCTGCAGACAATCATGTACTAACATATCAGTCGTAAAAAAAAGATTACCTTGTTCTACACGTTACAGTTCGTGCACTTTGCATAACCAAGGATAAGTTACAGTATTCAAAAGTCTTCTTTCACTTTCTTAAACTCCCAGCCAAGTCAAAATCAAACAAACATTTTGACACGAGGGGAAGTTGCACTGACCTCATGTATAAGAATTGTTGCACCAAGAGACGCGTCTATAACTTCTGAGCATGGCCTCGTGTCACCAGAGTACACAACCTTCCAACCCGGTACTACTTCCCCGTGATTCATTCTGTCTGCTGATTCCAAGACAACACCAAACGCGTCATCACAGTGTACAACAGGGAAGCTGATGAGTCTCATTAGTCCTGCTTCACCGAGAACTTTCCTTAAACGCTTTAGCAATGTTATGTCATCAAATGGAGTGCTTGGCTTCAATTTTTTCGAACAGGGCTGCGAAGAGTTGTCTTCAGCCTCCGTGTTATCCCACTTAGACCGTGTAGTGCTCCAACAGTCGAGGAACAACATGTCTAGATCTTCTAATTTTATATATTCCTTAAGAAACTCCCCAACCTTCTCTGGCCCAATAACCAGTATGGGCTCATGCTCTACTCCTTTCAACAAATCACGTCTTAAAGCAAGTATACGAGCCAAACCAGCATGGTGATCAGCATGGATATGGGAAATCCAAATGCATCTAAGATTTCTAACTACAGTGTCTGCACCACTAATGCCATATCTGTCATTCACAGAGTTGAAATAAGTCCAGGAGTGGAACACGACGTAAAAAATGATTATGAACAACATAACATTGAATCGAAAGAGTTCAATGTAATTACCTCCTCTTGAGTTGTGCCAAAGTTCCTTCTCCACAATCAAGGAGTAAACCTCCTTTAGAAAAAAGATTAACATAGATGGAACTGACATTTCGATATTTTGAAGGTATGGAAGAACCAGTGCCAAGAAAAACAATCTCTAGATCATCTCTCTGTACATTTTCGAGACATTTAGGGACAGAGAATTTCGAAGGTTCTTCAATCACGACATCATTACTGTCCTGCCTGTCGGATAATTCTACCTCATCTTCTTCAGGTTTGTGCCAAAATTTTCTTATGTTCTTCGCTGCATCAGCAATCTCAGGAATCTCTGAAAGTAACTCTTCAATGAACACTGAGGAGGTCATCGTATTTTGAACACATGATCTATCCAATCCCAGTTTTCTAGGAGGACGTAAGGCGAACTGTTCAACAGGTTAGACAAGAATCATTCCATGCAAATGAAAAATAAAAAATGAACGTTGTTGGAAGATGCTGATTCACTGTTAGGTATCACAGATTCGTTGTAAGAAGCCTAAGAATATATGCTTGCTCCTTTTCAACGATAAATATAGTTTCCATCTATGTTGCTCGGACTCATCAAAAATGTTGCTGCACCCGTGTTGGACCTCCAAAATGCACTAGCTTTAAAGTATCCGACATGCAGCAGGGGGCATTTTTAGAGAGTCTGAGCAACATAATCAGGAAAATTGGAGTCAATAATACCTTTAAGAGATTTTCAGCAGATATGCCACAAACTGAACCCTCCACCGGTACTTTGATATTTGGAGCTGCAACATTGTCATCGTCATTCTGAACAGACGGAAAACTAGGATCTGGGAAAAACTGAGGACACAAATAATGCAGTCTTGTAGCTATTCTAGCACTAGATGCTAGAATTGGAGTTGTTTCATGCTTCCTGCTACAGAACGACTATGAACCTGTGTCGATTATGGGAAAATCTAAAATAAGCATTAAGAGGAGTTACAGACCTTGTAGCTCTCGCCATAATATGTTGTGCGGAATCAAATTTCCTCATCCATTTCTCATAAACTGGACTATTGACGACAGTAGCAGGGCTCAAATGAATGATGCAGTTCACAACGTTCGTGAAGTTGCTTTGGGAATCTGAATAATACGCATCAAGAGCTTGTGCAGAGAGTAACTCTTGTGCATGAGGTTCTGTTGGACAGTCAACAATTAGTACAATTGGACCAGGAATAGGTGGACCTATAACATCATCCGGATGGACCTGAACGAGGCAAAAGAGAGTCGGCTGACTTCAATTAGTACTGCAGAAACAATGTCCATTCTATAGTCCTAACGATGGAGTTTATTGGAACTGACCTCTATATCCAGAAGATCTGACTTCACGCTGATCCCTTTCTGCAACTGTCCAAGCTTTCTCTTATCTTCGAGTCCACAAGCTTTAGCCTTTACGATGTCAACTTTTCCCCTGATGTCATGTAATTTACAAATATATACAATGGAGGTATCATTCGGACTAAATTGAGCCGGTGATAGGAGAAACGCTGATATATTAACTGCCTTGAACTTGTCAACATCTTGAAGCTCCTCCACATACAAAGGGGGAGCTAATGTAGATCCACTTTGTGGAATGATATTTTTTTTCGTCATGACAGCATGAGGTACATAAGTCTTCATTGCATTAACCAACAAATCTAGATTTGGAGGACCCCATATACGGACCTTAAAAGACAAATCGAGATGCTTTTTCAGCAAGTAGTAACACCACTGTCGTAATAACGAGAAATAGGGGAGGTACTCACATGATCATCACTCTCAAAACTTCCGTTTTTAATGCCAGCCAAAGTCAATAGCAAGCCTGTGACAAAGTGAATTCGGTATCATAAACGAAAATGATTTCACAAGAGACCTGATTATTGGAATCGTAATAAGTCATACCACATACAAAAAACAACTTAATCCTCTAACACAAACTTAGTTATGGTTTCAAAGTAGTTCAATATTCCTTGAAGGTAAAGATGCAAACCTGGAAGTCCACCAGTTGTCTCCGAGCAGACACGAGTAAGACATATATGGTCTACCTGTTTATCGATTGTTTAGCAGTGATCAATAACTATTGTACTAGTTTGGAACTGAAATCGCGCATTTGAGACATGCATACCTGAGATAATTTAATCTTATACTCCGTGCAAAAGCGTTGTAATCCCTGCATCATGATCAATGCTTTAAGGATTAACACATTTACTAGTGTTATTAGAACTAAGAAACTAACTAGAAACTCTTGCAAGCAGATACATACAGGGGCGGACCTAGAGTATTCCGAGGGGTTTTATGTTTATATATTGATTTTTAACCTCCTGAATATAAGATTAGAGGTTGACTTAGTGATTTAAGGGTTCAAATCACTATTTTCTTTTTTCCGAACCACCTTAATGGAAATTTTGGATCCGAATATTATCACTCAGAAAGTTACCTCTCCAGCATTAAATATGAATCTTTCGTGGTCGAAGCAGAGCAGAACAGATGGGGATGTTTCTTGTGTATCCATTCCTGTCCCCAAAATCTGTAATAAACATGAAAGTAGCAAAAATAAAACTACGTCATCACACCAAATTGGTTGTTACATATGCGCGACTTTAAACACAAAAGATTTTGAGAAAAAATAAAATTAGCAAAGCACTGCACAAATATATTTTTCAAAAAAAAAAAAAACCTGAACATAGGCTTGTGTATTCTGGTCTCTGTTCCTCTCCATCAATTTCTACTTTTGAACTTGTAAGTGAATTTTGAACTCCTCGAACAGTAACCAAACCTTAATTATTCAAGAGGTTCATAATATATATATATACACACATTAAAAAAGTTATATTTTATATATACAGTTTAATTTTTTTCCGAAACGAATTCGATTGAACCCTTGCTAACCTCTAGATCCGCCCCGGGTTCTTGCAGGTATGGGTCGCAGATACACAAAAAAGAAACCTATTCGGACTAGGCGTCCAATTGCTTTTTTTTTCCATATATATATTATTTATTTATTTGTAAATATATTATCTAAAATAAATTATTAATTATAAAAATAAAGGAGTCATATTTAAGCTCCGTTAGTGATAGTGGATATGATTTGTAGGAGCATATGGTGATAGTTGGTGTCGTTGGTTAGTAATGGTAATAGTGATAGTTATGATGGTGAAGGTGGTTAGTGTTGTAGTGATTGACGTAATGATGACGGTTGACTGTTGATTATGATGATGGCTACCCCACATTTACAGTTTCAAAACAAAAGAGTACACAACACTAGCAGATTAGAAGGCCAAAAACTACAAAACGCATAAGTTTTTAACTACACAACACTAGAGTCTGAACTAAAAGGCAAATCATATATATATATCATACTTCCCCTGGCCAGTATGAGCTCAACAATCTTCTTGCTATCTCTCCGACATCACGGTCATCCCTCTGACTCTTGATCTTAGCAAGCCCTCCGTTCTCGGTGATCATCTGTGTGTAGATGTTTACACCATCTACCTTATGAGCTTCTCCAACTCTCAGAATGCCGCGGAGACCCTGGAAACAAGAGGCTCTTCTAGTGTAACCTTCACATAGAAGGCCTTGACAAATTGCTGCAATTGAACCATGATCTACCAAGTGTCTGAGCATGGTTCAGTTGCAGCACAAGCCACATCGTAGAAGTCATGATCACAACATTGAAGAAACTGAAAGAATCTAAAAAAGAAGATCATTGTACCTAATCTGCTCGTGAGATCCTCTCGTGACAACACTTGAGATGGCGTATATAGCCTCATATTTGGTATCACCAACCTCTTGGTTAATCGAAATCTGAATAATCGAAGGGAAGATACCTGCATCAATCATTCTCTGCTTCATAGAATAAGACTTTAGTTAATAATATTCATATAGAACGTCTCGTCTACAAAAAGATAGCACATGTCTGGAAATGAACCTGGATTTGACTGCTCCTGTAATTCACTATATTGGCGATGGCACGACAAACACTCCTCAGATGTAAAGGAGGTAGGTTGTCATGATTCATCACAATTTCTAAAACATGTTGAAGAACTTGGTTGTCATGTAGAACCTAGAAAAATTCAGTAGACTTCCATTCACAAAAACGACATAATACCTACGAAATAAGTAAAAATCGACTATACAATATTACCTGAATTTGATTCTCAGTTGCATTCTTAAGGAAGTTCTCTACAACTTTCAGCACGCCTGCAACAACCTCACTTTGAGGATGTCTGTATAGCCTCAAGTTTATTAGATTCTCTGTTATACTAGTTAAACATTTCATCAGAACTAGCTAAGTTATCGTCTTAAAGAGAACAACTTACGCCAAGAGCATCACCAGGATCGGGCACATATTTTCATCAATCAATGCATTTATAGGATCAAATCCACCGCGTGCCAGACATGCAATAATCAAGCAGGCATGCTTAATAACAGGACATGCTCTTTCTCCTATATGAGGTTCCAGTTGATTTATGAAAAACCGGAGGATTTGTAGTGATGGTCTCAACTGAAATAACAACAATGTAGCGCGTCTCAGCGTTAAAGAAATACGCGAGGTGTCGGTGATATTTAGATCTCAAAGAACAGAAGACAAGCTCAACCTTATCAAATGGTGGAGGTGGACTACCAAAACACAAGTATCCTATTGTCCTGGCAGCACTGATTGCTGGTGAAGCGTCAAATGCAACGATGGAATCATCTGCCAGGGAACGAAGAACTCGAAATAATGAGATGAGATCTTCACCACTGTCAATAACAAGATCCCTCAACCTTCTTGAACGACGAGCAAAATTGCCCAAAATCTCTACTGCCTTATATTGTCCACCTAGGAGGTATAAATCGGACACCACAGGCTCGACAATTACAAGTCTGAGATGATGCAAAACTTGGTTGTCAAGAAGAACCTAAAACACATAACATAAGATGAGCATTTAGTAAAACAATAAATGATGGAATAAGACACAAGATATGCTTTGGAGTTTAGACTACCTGTATTTGCTCTTCAGTTCCTATAGTAAGAAAGTTCTCCACAAATGTCAACACATTTTCAACTATGGTGTGTCTAGTATTCCTATAATCAACTCATTTTATCAGATCGAGTAGGAAAAAACAGAACAGAACAGGACACGACAAGGATGTGATCGACAAGAACTAACCTGAAAAGCAACATCAGACTACACAGATTTTGCTCAACAAATGCAGCAACCAAATCACCCCTGACATCTACTTTAGTTGACAATAAAGCCAAAGTCTTCACAGCCTTTAGTTAAAAAAATCAAAAACTAAGTTAGGAGATATAAAAACCTCAATTTTTTCCGTAAAATATATACATGATTTTATTTGTATTTACTTCATATAGAACATGTACTGCAGATATACTCATCCGGTGGCAAAGAAGCCGAGAAGTGGTCAATCACACGCATGAAAACTCCTCCTGATAGGTCTAGTTTGGACTATTAAAGGAGCATCCAACTTTTGGTTGGATAATTGGACGCGAAAGGGTGTTTCCATATAAATCTTACAAACAGAATACGTCAATCAGGAAACGCAGAACGTTACAAGCTAAAAAGAAGTTCCCACCTTCTGATGATTAATCATATCAGGAATATAAACTGTATTTACTATAACACTTAGGGGACTCTCAAAACAACTCAGTATCTTGGCCAAAAAGTTGTGAACTTATCGAGATTTTTAGACCTTCAATACGCTACCAAGGGATGCCAGATTAGCATTGTACCTCAACAATTAGTAAGTCATCCAACCACTCCTCATCATCAAGGTCTATAGCTTCCTCATCATTAAGCATTTGCAGAAAAATTGTAACGACACTACGTCTAAGCAATTCCTGATTCTGTGCCATCGTTCCACAATTAACCAATTCACGTAATGTCTCAGCAGCTTGCCTCTAAGAAAAAAAAAAGCACAAAATCAGTAACATAACATATTACTAATTGCTATTTATCAAATTAGTATTATAAGTTACTAACTCACACGAAGACTACGCCAATTTCTTGATCTACAACATTCAATTAGATTGTCTACAATCCCATTATTGAAAAAACTATCCATATCAAGATCGTAATGATCATCATCCTCTGCATAATTTTCCAAAATAATTTAAAATGTCACCTCGAGTATGATAAACCGTATAATTATAATCATTTCTTCTAGTTTGAGAACGTATCTTACTGTTAACAATTAAAAGCATGATCCTATAGGCAGCTGACTCCAACAAAAACGGCGCGATATTTGGTAACTGCTCAATCAAAGCTAAGCCCACAGTGAAATCTTTCATCATCTCTGGTAACTTCTCAAACTGTTTACATGAAAGGTAACAAGAATGTTAGTTGAATAAAGTAAATCTTCGATGATATAAAAAAAAAGATGCAAACGTACTAATATTCGCGTATATCCATATTTGATGATCTGTTCAGCTTCATAATGCTCCTTGTTGAAATATTGATCAGTTCTATTTGGGAACATTACTTGATAGCGTTTATCTTTTTGAAAGTTTTTCCAATTTTCTGTATAATTTGATAAAGAGATATTGAGTTTCTTCATAGATGTAGAGAATGTAATTAATGGAGTCTTGCAGAAAAAGAAAACGTGAATATGATGAAACAGAGCCAAAAGTTAGTTTCAGGTAGTGCTTAGCAATTGTACGTAGACTTGAAGTACTGAAAACACCCTTAAATTGGCGAAAATTATTATGTGAGTCCTATACTATTGACGGTGTTAAAAATATTTTTTTATTTGACTAACTAAACTGACTCGATAACACTGTTATGAACCAAGGTCACACAAGAGTCATTAGGCTGAGAACGAGCAATAGGGCTAGGTTAATTTAGGATTCAGGTTTAGTTGTGGGCATGAGGACGGTTCCATCAAAAAGGTAGTGATCGGTGATGTACGAATTATGTAAATGTTAAGAAAAGAGTATGTTTCCTCTCATCTCCCTTCTTAGTCTAAGTTTCCCATCTCTTCTATCTAGCTCTATATTTTCTGATCTTTTTTCCCTTCGGTTAAGTTTTCTCAATTTCGTTGTAAGGACGTTAGTCGTTTTTATTTCTGGATTGTATTTTGTGTTCTTCAACTATTATAATATATATCCTCGTTTTTTGGTAACTTGAGTTGTTACAGACATAGGGAGTGGTTTCAAACTTTTTTGAAGGAGCATGAAACTCTTAATAAAAAGTTTAAAAAAAGTGTTAAAAACACCATTCAATTTAACTAGAATTCAGTAGTGTATTTCACTTTTGTGGCAAGATCAAAGGTGTATTAAAGATCAGTTAGTCAAATAGAAGTGTTTTTAAGACGATCAATAATTCAAAAATGAAACTATTAATTCACCAATTAATGCTTATTTTAACGCTTTCACATATAAAACTAAAAAACGAATTTGTAAAGGACTGCCAAATCAATTGATATTTTGTGGAAATGGTGATCACAATAACATGGTAAATAAAAAGACATTTACATTTTGAATTGCTCTTGAGATTTGTTCTAAAGGAATTAAAAAGATTGAAAAGAAAAAGAATGTGTGATTACAATGTTTTTCAACAAACAAACATATATAAATCTAGAAATTCATTGTCATAATAAGTTTTCTTCATTCTCAAAATATGATGATAGCTTGTCTCTTAACATGTCAACCTCAACTACCATACTTCCTTCAACCTGTTGACCAAAAAAAAAACATATAAGGAAAAACACTATATCTAAACAAAAACAAAAACAACATGTAATACCACAAGTGGAGTCTGGAGATAATTGATCATTCAAAATCAAACATGCTTAAAGATTACATTCCTCGAATCCCTCCAAAAGCGTTGTTCCAACTCATTTTTTTAGGATACGACACACATCTGATAACATTTTTACAGGATCCGAACAACAAGTTGGGGATTAAAGCAATAGAAATAAAATTAAAAGGATATTTAATATAATACCTGAAAATGCAATGTGTAGAATACTCTATCTTCAAAAGTCTCAAAAGAAGTTGCATTTAGTATAACAAGTCCTTCATCTTCTAATTGTGAAATAGCCTCACTAATTGAACCTTTATTGATCTTCATAGTTGATATTTGAATCACTATTTCTTTGTCACCTAATTCACTTGTTGAAATAAGCAATGAAGAATTTTCAATTCCTTTTATTATTTTTTGTTTTTTGAAAATATTTTTTGACGTAAATTCTTCTTTCTTTTGAACCAATCTTTCAACTTCACTTTGTAATTCTGGTATGTACTTTAGAATTCTTGATACTGTTGATGGAATGCTTAGCTTTTTCTGTAAACATAAAAAAAATGGTGAATAATTAGTGAGCATAATTATTAAAAAAAAATTTACTTCAAAATTAATCAAGTTTAAATCTCCAATATCGATAGCTTTTTCAAGCTATCGATAAAGATAGTAAATTAGCTCGTAGACGGGTAAAGATAATAAGTCAAGCCTATCAATTTCATATTCATCTTATCAAATCACTAGCTCTGATACTAATCGTTATTCGATGCTAAAACAACAAAAAGACTTTTTAAAATTCATTTTGAATCAAAATCGCACAATTTCTCCCAAAAAATATCACATCATATATTTAAAATATTCTTAAGCTTTAAAAAATCATATACCGTATGATCAGAAGGAGGAAGTAAAGAACGAAGAGAAGAATATAAGCTGTTGATTTTCTTTCTACGATCACGTTCACTTGCGTTATGATTAAGCTTCTTAACCGTCTGATCAGGTTGATACTGATCACCACCGTTGATAATAATTTGATCAAATTTATTTGAATCACAATGTTGAAGGCTTTTTTGAGATGAATTTGAAGTTTCTCCACTATTTGTTAATTCATGGCTTATAAGATCTTCTAAAAGCCAACCAAAATTATTATTAGTAGTAGAAAATAAAGGAGAAGAAGAAGAAGAAATGGCTAACATTTTTGCTAATTAACACTTAAATTTTTCTGCTTTACTACTAATTTGTGATTAAGACAATGTTGTCATATGACATTTATAATGAGAATTAATCTATACTATATAGTTTTGATAAGGACATACATCATATCATAACAAGGGAAATAAATTAATGTTTAGTCTTTTTTATTTGTTAAAATAATAATTGTATATAATATAGTACTTGTGTAATTTCTATGGACAACGTTTATTTGCATTAAATATGTATAAGTTTGTAATGTGTATTGCGTGTGGATACCATGTCATGCACGAGCATTAAGTATGATTTTAGTTATAAATTGGAGGAGTAAGTTGCCATGTCACGTGCATGTATAAGCATCTTTAATTAATTAAATGAGAAAAGACATAAAAGCATCACTGAAGTTGTTTCGAATTTTTAAAAAGACATCTTAACTTTGCGGACATCTTATTATCCCATAAAAGTATTGAATATCTTTATAAAAGGACCATTTTGATTTATTTTCTCGCCATGTTTGTGAACACGCACATGACGCACGTGAAGGTCCACTTTTCCTGTCAAAAATCAATTGAAAAGTGCCACGTTTCAATCATTTTCTTTATTAATTATTTACCTCATCATCTTCCTCAAATTGAATTACAATTACCTCAAATGTGTTAAACTTAATTAATGACAGATCAAATATCATTAACATAAATTTACCTCATCATCTTCCTCAATGATGCTTTAATAATATGAATTAGAGTTTGGAAAAAATTATTATTGACAAATAGAATCACAAAAATTATTTATAGTAGATGCTTTAACAGAAAATAACTCATTAAATTGACACATCTCAAAAAAATTTCAAACTAGTAATATCAAGTGCAGATCTCCATTGACTAATCAAAAGTGAATTGACGAAAATGACAGTACATGGAGAATTTGGTTATGAAGAAGAAGAAAGAGAACAGAGGAGGGTAATGAAGAAGAAGAAGAAGAAGAAGAAGAAGAAGAAGAAGAAGAAGAAGAAGAAGAAGAAGAAGAATAAAGAGAATAAAGAAAGAGAAAAAGAAAAAGTAAATGAAGTTGATAAAATAAAGAGAAATAAAAATAAAAATTAACACGCGGCTGAAATAAAGAAAAATAAAAATAAAAATTAATACGTGGCAGATTATAATTGGTGCGTGATTGAACTTCTTTTCTTGCAAGTAAGAATGGTAAAAAAAAGGGGTATCTACAACACTTTAAAATTGTTTAAGGGGGTAATAGAATATCTGCAAAGTTAAGGTGTCTTTTTAAAAATTCGAAACAACTTCAGTGATGCTTTTTTGTCTTTTCTCTAATTGAGTTAGATACAACGTCAATTTGATATATACTTGAATTAATAAGTATAGAGAAATGTGCTTATGTTCAATAACTAAAAGTATTATATGAAATTGACAACATACTTCAAATACTTACGACCTACGATATTTTAGCAATTTTACTGATCAAATTCTTACGATTTTAAAGTTTTGAATTCAAGCAAACCCGACTAATTTAGATTCCGCCATAACAACTCACTATTAGTAGGAGTGTGCCAGTTTGTCATGTGTGAGTTTACGGAACTGAACAACTTTTACTTAAATTCTATATAATATTTGACTATGAACTCAATTATTGTTATATAATAAATTTAAATTGTTATAGAAATTAATAATAAACTTCAAAATCTTGGATTCGTCGCTACCTACCTAGGAGCTTTGACATAATTAAATTTCCCATCAAAGAAACTACAGAAATCTACTAAATCCCAAACTTGTGGAAGTGCAAATGACTCAAGATCCAAAGAATATTACTATAGTCAACAAGTCTATGATTACAAGATATTGCCTCTCTTGAAAATGAAGGCACATTCACAATGACAAAGAAAAATAAGATGGTATTTACATATATACAAGCAAAAAAGGAAAATATTAAACTGAAATTACAATGTCATTATTATATAAAATTAATCCTTCTAAAAATTAAACTAGAAATTCATTTTTGTAATTATAACTTGTCTTCCTTCTCAAAATAAGATGAGAGTTTGCCTCTTAACATGTCAATCTCAATCACCATACTTCCTTCAACCTGTTGAACAAATACCCAAATCAAAAGAAAAACAAAATAATTAGCAAAATAGAAAACAAACAAAAATTTACTAATATATCAATATATGATCATGCTTTAAATATTGTCTAATAAAAAGACAATTTATTTATTCTTATTAGTATAATTCAGTTTTGTTCTTGTGATAAAATGTCCTTTTTCATTAATCTTGATTAAGCGATAGGTGAAGTTTCAGATAACATACGATTAAAAAGAAAGACAAAAAGACATTTAATATAACAACATACTTTTTCATTATTCTTGATTAAGCGATAGGTGAAGTTTCAGATACCATACGATTTAAAAGAAGACAAAAAGACATTTAATACAACAACATACTTTTTCATTATTCTTGATTAAGCGATAGGTGAAGTTTCAGATACCATATGATTAAAAAGAAGACAAAAAGACATTTAATACAACAACATACTTTTTCATTATTCTTGATTAAGCGACATACGATTAAAAAGAAGACAAAAAGACATTTAATACAACAACATACGTAATCCTACAAGTGAAGTCCAAATAGATGTTCAACTCAAAAGAGAAGTTTTCGAAGCAAGATTGAAACAAAAACATGATAATAAAATAACAAGATACAAAGCAAATACAACGACTGACATAAATTAAAGGATATGTGATAATACCTGAAAATGCAAGGTATAGAATACTCTATTTTCAAAAGTTTCAAAAGAAGTTGCATTTAGTAGAACAAGTCCTTCATCTTCTAATTGTGAAATAGCCTCACCAATTGAACCTTTATTGATCTTCAAAGTTGATATTTGAACAACTATTTCTTTATCACTTAATTTACTTGTTGAAATAACAAATGAAGAATTCTCAATTCCTCCTTTTATTCTTGTTTGTTTGGTAAAATCACCTAAAGTTTGTCTATTGAAAACATATGTTGATGAAAATTCTTCTTTCTTTTGAACCAATCTTTCCACTTCACTTTGTAACTCTGGTATGTACTTTAGAATTTTTGATATTGTTGATGGAATACTTGGCTTTTTCTGTGAAACATGAAGAATAACCAAGTCTCATAAGCATATGACAAAAGTATTTTCCAAATTGATTAGTCAAACATAAATAAAATGTTACTCGTTAAAAAAGTATTTTTTTTGTAAAGCACGTATGACAAAAGTACTTTTCAAAATAAATAATTTTTTTGGAATGAATATGATCGAAGAAAAGAAATCATACCATATGATCAGAATGAGGAAGTAAAGAACGAAGAGAAGAATATAAGTCGTTGATTTTCTTTCTACGATCACGTTCACTTGCGTTATGATTAAGCTTCTTCACCGTTTGATCGGGTTGATGATGATCACCACCGTTGATAATAATCTCATCAAATTTATTTGAATCAGAGTGTTGAAGGTTTTTTCGTGATGATGAATGAAGAGGTTCCATGGGATTAATGTTAATTTGTTGGCTATTTGGATCTTCCAAAAGCCAACCAAAATTAATATAATTAGTAGAAATCATAGGAGAAGAAATGGATAGCATTTTTGCTAATTACACTCTTAAGACTTTTTTGTACTTTAATTACTAATTAGTAGTAATAATTAGGGAGTAGTACCTTTTGTAAGACAATGTTTACATGATGTTTATAACTAATAGATTTCATCAAGGCACAGCTCACAATGATAGTTACTCTAATTAAGAAATATTTAATTATTCGAGATAATTGCATATTTGGTCCTTTAATTTACCGATTATTAGAGGACTAAAAGTGCTATTAACCCGTTTATTAATATACAATTAAATGACTAATTATTTATTAATATATTTTGTAAGGAGTCACTGCGTGTGGAATCATATGACATGCACGAGCCTTGAATATATTTAAAATTTAAACTCGAGTAAATGGTCGATATGCCACACTTAAACACGTTTAATTAATTAAATATGCCACGTCTACATGTTTAATGTTAAAATATTATGCAAGGTTCTTTAGGATGATGGAATAACTAATAAAATCAAGAATCAAGAATATAATACTAAGTTGTTTTATTTTATTTAATTTTATTATACAGATGTGAAGGGATTGATGGTTAGTTCAATCAATTAAGTCGCTTTTTAAATGATCTAATCATTTGAGTTTCACTTCTATTTCAGTTTGATTCGATTAATTTTTAATATTTCATTTTCAAAACGTCAAATATGACAGATGTGTAACTAAGATTCTCATTACTTTTCTTAAAAAACAACAAAACATCAATTTAAAATTTAAAAGTCGGTTATTATTTGAAAAACAATAATAGATAAAATGAGTTATACTAACTTTCAGATATACCTAATTTTCTTTTTATTTTATTTTATTTTATTAAAAAGAATTGTAACATCAAAAGTAGAACTAATATTGATACTCTATTGCTACAAACTTAAAATAATAAAAGGAATATACTTTTATTCCTTTTATTTTTCTGTAAAATATAGGGTTGAGACAACCATTAAGTCAGCTGCCATTATATTTTATTTGTGATACAAAAAAAAAGAGAAAAATATTAATGAACACACTTTCATAAATAAGAAAAGAAATTATTTAGGATGAATTATAGAATATTCCCAAATTCTAGGAAAGATAAAGAATCAAATAAGTTGAACAGTCAAAATGGGCTTAGCTCATGGGGCCGATTCAATCCAATCCATTATTGGGGTAGGTTTGGTATAAGATTTTTTTAAGTTTTTTTTAAAATTAGTGCTTATAAGTTCAATTCATATAAGCCCTTGACTCTTGACATTTGGTCGGGGTTGGGCTAGGGTTGATCCATGGGCCAAAACTATTTATTTAAGAGTAAAATAAAAATAATCTCTTTAGCATATGAGTTAATTACTCAAATGCACTTTATGTTGTAATATTATGAATCTTATCAGATTTCGGTACGTCTGGATACATGTATCTCATGATACATATTCTTTAAATTAGGTTAATTTATTCTAGATACATTCTATCCAATTGGATTTACATACATCTAAGATACATAAACAAATTTCGCACCCTTGCTTACCTCCCATCTCGCTCGCATTCTAGAATGCATCATAATAAATACACGTATCTCACATATTAAGTATCCTAGATATATGCTATTACATTAGATTTTTTTTGCTAGTGTTATTGAAACAGTACCATTGATCGTCATATTTGATTTGAAATTTTTCTCATTTTCTTGATGTTATAGAATTTTAAGTTTGGAAAGAAGAAAATGATAGAAAGAAACAAAAGAAGGGTTAGTCCGCCGCAGCTCGTCTAGGGTTGGGTTAAGCATTTCAGGCCCTTTCAAGAAAAGCCAGCCCACCCTAGCCCTTTAAAACCCTTGGCCCACGAGACTTGGATCGGGTGGAGCTGGACCGGCCCCTTTTGACAACTATACGATTAAGTATCCCAAAAATGTAAAAGGGCTATTATTTGCAAAGGCCATTTCACAAAGAATTCAAAAAATAATTGGAACATAAAAAAGGCCCAATGTTGAGAAATTGGGTTAGATTGATAAGATAAAGCCCCACTAAACAAACTTTGGTTCAGATTACTAGATCACTGTCATACAAAATTAATTTAGAATGGTCTGGTATTTTTGATGTTTTGTAGTACGATCAATTGATGATCGTAGTTTGATCAACTTCAACTTACATATAATCATATATAACAGAGATTATGATTTCGATTTTTATGAAACGTTTTCGTAATAGCATACTGGCATTTTATACATGTAGAAATCTTCAAAGGAAGTACGATAGATATCTTTCGTTAATCAATCATCTAAAAAGAATATCTCAATCGAATTAAATTAGTTAAAGTTCTGACGTCTAATAATTAGTTTTGTAATAGTATTATATTATATGTTTGCAATTATTATATGTAATTATATACTTTGATATGGTATTCAACATTATATATGCATATCAAATACCATTTCAAATATCTTAATATTGAAGTTGCAATATCAAGGAAACATCATTGACCGTTACAGTACTCATTATTTTGGCTAAAGTAGGTTTTATCGTTGAAAAAAAAAATTCAGCAAATAATAATAAAACGTAAATCTAACACACGTAATTATTAAAAAACTTAAAGAATATTTTGATAACGCTTTTGTTGGATCAATTTGAGCTATACATTTAGCTTAATGTAAGCACGCAAATTTGAAACTTGTGTCCCTCTAACTTAAATTTATTTAAGGGACACAATTTTCTTAAATTCTAATGATTTTAATTAAGCTGGATAAGAAATCACTCAACTTACAAGTTGCAGCACTCAAAGAAATTATTAAGCACTAATGATAGTAAGCTTAATTAATAAATAATAAAATGTTGACCTTTAAAAAGTGTCACATGTCTATTTTTATTTTATTTTATTAATAAAAGTCTTTCAAAGGCACTACTTATTTCTTGATTTTATTGTCAACATTAATTAGTAAATACTGCTTGTGGTCAACAAAGTAGATGGCCCCACTAAATTGTACACATATAGATAAGGTTCCACTTAATCATAAAATAATAATAAAAAAAAAAACCTTTAATTAATCTCTATCCTTATAATTAACATTTTTTAAACCTGATAAATTTTTATATAAATTGAAAGTATAATAGATTAAAAAGAATGTATTATCTATTTTTAATTTGTTAAAATTGAACAAGAAAGATAGGGAGAGTATTAATTACTAGAATAATCATTACAAAATTAGAGTATTTAAGCATACTAGATATATCATTAGGTCTCTAATAGCAAGGGCAGATCTAGGAGGACGAGTGCATTCACACTAATTTCATCGATAAAAATTTATACTATATTTTTGTAATAAAAAATTTAGATTCGTCATTGATAGTAGCCATGAGACTCATTCTAGATATGCATCCATAATTTATTTTCTTTTATTGTAATAGCAAAAGAGATATTTAATAGTAATTAAAAAATTAACAATAATTAATAATATTATATTTAAAATCACGAAAAATTTTAACATCAATAACATAATATTATCATAATGAAAATTATATTATTATCGCTAAATCATTTATTTGTTACTTGTTTGTTATATGTCCTATCATATCCACAAGCCCACAGACATTTTGGTTCCACTTGTGTAGGTGAATCAAATTTAACCCACCAATATTTTGTTAATTTCTAAAACAATTATTATTATTATGAAAATGCCACTTTCTGATATTCTCCTCACAACTGTCATTTAATAAATGTATTATGGAAAAGAATATAAGGTGTTGGAGTAATTCAAAGAAAATTGATCTAAAAATATAAAACATAAACAAAAAAGGGTAAGATATATTTAAATATATATATCAACTTTAAAATTGAAAGTATGTTGACTAAAACATAATTTTAAAAAAAATCATCATAATATTTGTCTGTGAGCATAATATTCAAAAGTAATATTATGTACTTCTAGTTCAAATAATTCTTTACAGGCGTGAAAAAAATTATAATTTGGAATTAAATATATTATCACTTGATGAATAGAACATCACACGAAGTTTTGCTGATGATAGAATTTTTAAAAATGGCATAAAATATCTGAGAAAGAAAGATTCTTATGAGTTAATATAATTATTATTTTTTTTAAAAAAAAGTGAATATATTCATTTTTATTTTATTTTTTTCAACTCAATCATTTTTTTGACCTAATAAAAAAGCAACAAGTGACGATTCTTTGGTTTATATAACTTGATTTGAAACTTGACAATAGATCAATTGCATGGACCATCGAAATAGCTAGGTAGCTATCATGCCATGTTGATTAATATGAATGGTCGATTAGTAGCTAGATCGCTATCACGCCATGTTGATTAATATGAACGGTCGATTCTGAATAAACTTTATTGATACCTTTTTCATTTATATCATTTAGATCATTATATAAATATTTAATTTATCAAATATAATCCTATTTTTTTAACGTTATCCATCCCGTTAATTCTTACCACAAAGAAAAAATTATTTTATTAGTAAAATTTATCTTCACCAGTAATGCCCCTAATACAATTTACAATTTATACTCTATGCTACTATAGAGCATGTCTATAATAATTATTTATAACCTTTTTTTTACACTGTTGTTTTCTAATTCATAGGTGCATCTTTTTGTATAATTTTTTTTGACAGTTCACCTCCAAACTTTTAATTAAATGTATGATAAATGATCTTGGCCTAAAAATTAAATGTGTCACATTATTCCAATGGAAAAGTTGTTTTATTTTTACCATGCGTAATTAATAGTAATTAGTAAACCTTGTCAACGAATATTTATGTTCAAATCAAGGATAACATATAATTTCTGTTTATAATTAATTTTTCGCTCTTATACTATTGTTTATATATGTGTCAAAAATTGATTTTTTTTATTTAGTAAATTTAATACGAATTTTAAAATTTCAACCAAAGCGAAGAATGATAATTTTAGAAGCATTTGTCTCCTCTCAACTCTATCACCGTTGTAAATATAATATAAGCAATCCGGACTTACAAATCACTAATTTAATCTAAATTCACATCAAATAAATTATAAAAATAATAAAAAAAAATGCTTCAGACTATTTTTTTTTTTCATAACCAAGAAAACGAAATAATTGCACACATCCTATCCTACTCTATAAATAAATAGTACCCATTTATTTCACCAGGGAAAAAAATAATTCAACACGTTATCTACTGTATAATAATTAATCACAGCAAACAGTAAATTTATTTTTTGAACTGTATAATAATTAATCACAGCAAATAGTAAATTTATTTTTTGAACTAAACTTTATATAGTATAGTTTTAGTATACTATAATTAGTATAGTCTAGTAGTCTATATAAATCGATCAAGACTAGCTATAAGCTTGCAACAACTTAATTAATTTTTTTACGTCTTTTTATCCTTATTGTCCCGTATAAAATTAATGTCTCTCTTTGTGGTTGCCTCGTTTTGAGAATATTCAATTTCTTAATCATGATATAAATATTTTTTTCGTGTAAATAGATATTATTTTACAAAATCAAATTATGATCGATTGTTCAGTATATGAGGAACACTTAAAAAATGATTGGAAGTATAAAAAATTGACTAAGCAAATTTTATATGATGAGCTTGATAAAAAAAATCATGTAGGATTTTTGTTTTATGAGACCTCTTATTTGAAAACTCTATGCTAAAACAATTCAATTATCTTAGTAGGTTATATTCGTTAAAAAAAAAATACTTGGAAAAATAATTGTCGAAGCATAATTATTGGAAATAATTGTCAATGATTTGATTTTTACTAACGCAATGTTCTATTCGTGCTAATTTATGACACAAGTAGCGTGTCTTATAAATAATAATAATTTTTTATATTTAGTAACAATTTAATTTTAATATGTCAATTATATAATTTGACCACAACTATTTTAAAAAAAAAACTTTTCTTTTTTAAATTTCATATTATATTAAATAATATCATATAAATTTAAATGAATGAAAGAGTATATTGTTCCCTACGGAAATAAATTTAAGGAATTGATTAATTCACCAAAATCAAGTACGTCTGAAACTTATTTTTAAATATTAGAATTTTAAATTTAATTCTGATAATTCAATTATCATGATTTATGGTATACCACATGTTTATAAAGGACTTATTACCGCAAAAAGAAAAGTTTATTTTTTAAAAAATATTTTGTGTTTAAATTTCTACATTCATCAGTTTATTATTTCCTTCGATTAAAAATACTTAATTTTCATTTTAATCCCTTAAAAAAAGAAGACTCATTT
Source organism: Solanum chilense (assembly GCA_032847665.1). Classification (NCBI taxonomy): domain Eukaryota; kingdom Viridiplantae; phylum Streptophyta; class Magnoliopsida; order Solanales; family Solanaceae; genus Solanum; species Solanum chilense. The sequence goes on along the minus strand of CM064972.1, from coordinate 62,223,068 downwards.
CCTTTTGTAGCAATACTTTTAATTCAATTTTTCATGTAACATATTTAAAATTATAAAATTAAATAATATTTTGATATATTTAATCTAATTTTAATTTGAAACCACAAAATTAACTTTTTTTTTCTTAAATTCTATTTTTAGTCAAATTAAATTATTTTTTTATAGACTGACGAAGTGACCACAACAGTTGACCCACCAAAATTGAATTGGAAAATGACAAAACGGGTCGGGTCCCACTTCTCTTTTCAATTGTTGTCAGACTTTACGTTAGTTTTCCATAAATTAACGCAAATGAATTTCACAACGTGACATAAATCACTCAAAATTCCTCTTTACTTTCTTATTTGTACTATTATACCCTTTTATCTTGTCTTTATCACCACGTGTTGTTACTATTCTCCTTGTGGCTCTCTCCGTCCTTTCCCAACCCCACTAGAAGAAGAAAATTCAAACATTTTATCGCTTTCGTATATTTTGAAGTCGAAATTTAAAGACGTAAGCATCTTCTAGTTTATAGTGTTATTTAGTGTGAGAGATAAAAATAAACATTGATGGAATAAAATTTTTATATCTTGTTTGATTGTTATTTTTGGATAATTTATCCTACCATTTATATCATAGTGATGCGATAAGTTAACCAATATATATGATGTGATAAGTTATTCCAAGATAGCTTGTTTCCAATCAAACGACCCCTTATAGTTTTGTAAGTGAGAATTTCAAGAATCTAACTTAAAATTTGACTAAATCTCATAATCAAACGAATGTTTATACTCTTAAAATCTATATTTCAATGTTTTTAGTTTTTTGATGTATTACTTAGCTTGATTATATTTACGAGATATCTAAATAAACGAAAAAACAACTCATAAATTTGTAAAGAAAAGAGCACTTACTAAGGCAAATAATATAGGTGATTCAAATGATAAATTGTATCCTTATTTAGTTTTGAACCGTTCTTAATTATTGAACTAGTTTTTTTTGTATCAGATTAAATCATAAAGATTCATATCAAGATTGTGCACGCAGAGTTCTTGTTTATCTTGTCCACAACATAGATGGCCGGCGTAATCAGCGGGTGTCCAAAGCCTCACGTTGGTAAATAGTATGACTATTTATATCCTTAAATGATCTTGAACAATCAAAACCTTTTAGATTATCATTTACAATCACGTCAAATCAAAATTTAATTCTAACATATCCAACTAATAACATCTTATATAATATAGTGAATTCAGATAAGTTTAGTATCGAAACATTGAATTCGACCTTACTTACACACTTCTCTTCTCTCTCTAACACACACTCTCACTCTTCATATAAAAAAAACTCAAAACTTTCATTTTTCTTAAATCTTCATATCTTCATCTCTCTCCCTTCAACAATAACAAAAAAAATGAAGTTTTTTCAAATTTCTTATAAAAAAGCAATCTTTTTTAGCATTTTCATCTATTGCATGCTAATGACTCCATTAAAAGGGGCAAAAACCTCTGTATCTTCTTCTTCGTCGTCGTCTGATCAACAAACTGAATTGATCACGTACTTCAAATCCACAACTTTACTGAAAAACCCCACTATTAAAGACCTTCAAAATCAATCAAGAACATCAAAAATCCATCTGTTTAAATCATCTGATTGTTCAATTTGGACAAAAGAATGTTCAAATGAAATTTTGAAAATTGCCCAGAAAACAGAGCATGTTAAATGGATAAAATCAGTGAGGAGAAAAATCCATGAACACCCTGAACTTGCTTTTCAAGAATTTGAAACTAGCAAACTTGTTCGTCAAGAACTTGAAAAAATGGAAATTTCTTATCAGTTTCCGTTGGCTACCACCGGAATCCGAGCCATCATCGGCTCCGGCCAGCCGCCGTTTGTTGCTCTTCGAGCTGACATGGATGCCCTTCCAATTCAGGTTTTTAATTATTTTTTTTTGATTATCAAATGTAACCTTTTTTTTAGCCGATTAGATTTCTCAGATAATCACTGAATTATTTTTCTTCGTCATAATTTTGTTGAATTTATACCTAAAACTTTTAAATTTTTATTTAAAATATATGTTTGAAAATCATGTATAAATTATTATAGATTCCAAATTATAATAATTAACAGATTAATTTTTTTTTAAAAAAATTGATCAAGAAAAAACATGACGACTAACTCTCATAATTTTAGTTGTGCATAAAATTGAGATAAAAAGAATAATAATTATTGCGTATGAAAATCACTTTCTTTATTAAAAAGAACAAAAAACATGTTAAAGCAATTTTTTGAAATATTAATTATTAATTAAGTGACGTATGAGAAATTAACTCCTTTTTAGCGTTTTTTAAAATTTATTTTACTTCTCAAACTTAAATTGAAACTTGAAACTCATTTTTTATTTAGGTATTTATTTAAATACAGTATAAAATTGACTTTGAAACAGAGGAATTAACAGTTTAATTGAGGATAAATAAGTAAATATATTTACAATTGTATGTTGAAATTATTAACTTGGGATCTATTACTCTAAATTTAGTGTGTGTATTTTTAATGTAGGGTATAGTCATTAGTCTCACATGAAATATCTATTTTTATTTTTTTAGGAAAACATCACACATATCTATTATTGTTTCTACATTTAAAATACTGTATTTTGCTTACATTTAATGACACCATCTAATTTTCCAAAAGTGTTTATGTACTTTCATAATACGAGTCTCAGATTTATCTTACATCAATGATATGTTTGAGTTTAGTCTCACATGCATAATCATTTTTCGGAAAGTGTCAAACCTTATTTTCATATCTAGATAGGTTTTTACTTCAAAATACTTATCTAACTTATGTTGAACGACAATATCAGATCTTCTTTTCGTTTGTTCTTATGTACTTTTATGTACTTTTACAACATGTGTTTCACTTATATCTGACATCAATTATATGTTTGATTTTAGTCTCACATGCATAATCATTTTTGGGAAAGTGTCAAACCTTATCTTCATATCTAGATAGATTTTTACTTCAAAATACTTATCTAACTTGTGTTGAACGACAATATCATATCTTCTTTTCATTTGTTTTTATGTACTTTCACAACATGTGTTTCACTTACATCTGACATCAACTATCTGTCGATTTGACTTAGACTCAGATTCCATTATTAAACACGTGAAAATGCATAAATTTTAATAAAATGAAAGTATTTATCTTGATATTATGACCATCCACATCTTTTTTAATTTTTTTAATTTTTTTGAAATTATTAGGAAGCTGTTGAATGGGAGCACAAGAGCAAAATTGATGGTAAAATGCATGCTTGTGGCCATGATGCTCATGTGGCTATGCTTATTGGTGCGGCTAGAATTTTAAAGGCTCGTGAGAAAAACTTAAAGGTTTGTTTTACAATTAATAGCCTTTTTTTTTTTTTGCAATATATGTTACTTTTTCTAGTGATAAAATCACTATTTTTGTTTTCTTTTCTTGAAAATGAAATAAAGTTTAATCTTTTCATTTCTAGTCACATAATGTTATGGTCTTTATTCCCTCAAACTTTAGTGAAAAGAACCGCGTAGAGTACGATAGAGAATCTTAATAGTTTAGCAGGTTAATTATTTAATTTTATTGGTGAGAGTTCGATCCTCTATTTTGTAATTTCTTTCCTCAATAGACTATTAAAAACAACAAAAATAATTATAACATAATCAGTATAGTTACATGCACGAGTAGAATTTGAAACAGATAGAATATATGTAGATCTTAGCTATTTATCTTCGTTAGACTCTCGATAGTGTGTAGACTATCAATTCTAAGATTATTCTTGTGAGTGACATATAAAAAGAACACGTTTATTTTTGTGACTCCTTAAAATAAAACTAAAATATTCTTTTGTTCTCCATATGGTGGATTCCATAATATTTGGCATAAACATTTGAAGAATATTGGAGCAATTATCTCTTATTTTATCTTATAATTTTAATTGGTCATGGGTGTATTGGGACTATTTTATTTTCAACAATGAGAATACCACCTAAACTTTTGGCCAAATAGCAAATCTAGTGATCTACATTTAGCTTAGTTAATTATTATATATGATGATATCTTTATAGATAATGGCACTTTGTACGAACAATATTAGTATAATATATAGTACTTAAATTAAATATAATTAGAGTATCTACTTTCTAATGTTTCTTTTAGAGCTTTGTGCAAATGTAATTGCATTGGATTCTCCATTGAAAGTGCATTTTGGATGGTCTTTATATTTTTGAACTTCATTTAACAAATCATGGCTCTCGATCAATATCTAAGTTAGTGGGAGGTAACACATATCTCTTGAATAAATTGCCATACGTATAAACTAATTCATATTTTACAATTATAAGATCGGATTTAACTCGTCGATTGATTTTCCATATCTTTTGGTAGGGTGTTTGATTTTGACTCATGCCTCACTAGTATCTAACATATTAGATCTACTTTATCTTTCCATAAATGGAGGCCAAGTAGTGACAATTGAGAAGTTGTCACTTGAACATTTTAGTCACATGAACCAATAGGTCAAGTGGTAGGCTAATATTATACTTCTGTCTTTTTAGCGAATGTGATCGTTAATTACTCATATCTATATTTCTGATTGATACTTTATATTTTTATAATTTATTTCGGCAGAACAACAACCCTTCAACTCACATCTCTCATCCTCCATATAGCTTTTCACTGAAAAAGAAACAAATACTACAACCTAAGTCTAATATTTTCAAGTATATTTATTTAATTATTAGCCCCTTAACCTTTATGCAGCAAATAGTTTAGAAGCATGAACAAGTTGGGTACTACATTTGACTTAGGAATCTTTACTTAGGTACTATGATTATCATAACTTTATTTAATATAAATATAAGCATATATTTAAAAATAATAATAAATCAAATAAAATTAGAGAAAAAATAAATAAAATGGCCCCATGGGCATTATAGTTGTGTACTATAATGTCTAGTAGAGCCCTGTCAACAGTTGGACTGGTAGTTACATGAACAAATCTAACTAAAAGAAAATTTGTGGCAGGTGTTTAGTTTTTACTCCTAAAGAAAAATATTTATTCGCGAGACGTAAATTTATTTCATTAAAAAAATTATGTCACGCTAAACATAAATTCAATTGTTAAGGGCGTAAAATTAAAGATCGATCCATTTAAAAGGCGATTGGTACATGAAAATAAGAACTACTTGCATTATATACAACTTTGCCTTTTAATTATAATTTAATTATTGTCAAAAAGAATACCTTTTTTAATTTTGGTTAAGAAGTCTAATTTTAAAAGGACTTATTGAGGGTGACATCCAACAACTTTATTGAGAGTATAATTGGGACCATAAAACTATATTGCAAGGTATTATTTCTGTTTCAAGTCATTTTCACAATTTAAGGACCTTGAAAAAAATGCCAATGTGCTATATTTTAAATGGGGGGCCAATGAGTTAATAAAATGGGGTAGATTAAAGCACCTTTTTTATAGTGATTTTTTTCCATTTTTGGGAGTTTTCTCTTTTCTTTAATTACATAGAATTTTTGGATAGAATTTTTATTTTTGCTATTTGCTTTTTCATCCATAAAAAATGATGTTATTATAGAAAGATTTATTTGCAAAAAATTACCCTCATTTGACCTAAATCATTTCCTTCATTTATATATGTACTAATTTCGAATTTGTGTTAGAAAGTCTCGTATTAAAAGTAAAACTCTCCTAAAACAAAGATATTTCTTTACTCATGATTCGTAACTGAAATCTTTAATTAAGAATAAAGAAAAATTCTCTATTCTACCACAATTCTCGTAAGTTCGTGTCACTTTTTTATGCAAGATAGAGTGAGCACACATGGTAAATTGTTCAAAGTTTATCTTCTATACACCGAAAATATAAACGACATGAAATTTGTATGCTATTAATTTACATAAAAAGTAAATAGAAAGGTAAAATATCATTAGTGAAATTGATTACTTTGAAAATAAGGCAAGCAATCTTTTATAGCAGGCTAAACTCCAATTATGGTGTAAACATTTATTTGCATTATCAGAGTATCAGTTTAAGTAATTAAACATGTGGTGATCAACATGGGTTGTAGTGCACTGGTGGGAATATTTCACCCTTAATCAGAGGTCTCGAGAGCTCGAGAAAAACGTGTTGGGAGCGCCACTTCCTATCGGGCCCTGGAGAGCGCGATTTGAATGTAGTTGGAGCTCCAATGTGGACTTCGAACACCAGGGGAAAAATAAAAATAAAAAACAAAATAAAACATGTGGTGCATACATTTTGAACCGTGCGTCGAAGAGTCCCACATCGGATGAAAAAAAGATTATTAGTCTCTTTATATAATTTTGATTAATTCATCTTTAATGAGATGGCTCTGAGGTTGAGTTTGATCCACATTCATTTCATTACACGATAGTATAGCAAAATCTATGTATGTACTATCTTGTAGTGAAATGGATGTTGAATCTAATTTAACTTCAGAACTTTCTTTTTCATTCAACATGAGACGAGTCTAATTCACCTAAGAAGTTTCTGGATCCGTCAATGTCCAAACAACACCCAATTGTTAAATTTTATCTTATTTGTTCTGTGTTACTAATAGTTTTTCATCCAATTTTCTGTATTGAGCCAGACTAAATCCAAATTCATGTTATAGAGACTAATTAGTGGGCATAGATGGTAAATAATTGTAAGTTTACCTTCTATACACTGATAAAAAAAAAATGAGAAATAAATTTTTACTTTATTTAGGTCGCTTAAAAGGTAAATTAAAAATTAAACTATCATAATAAGTAGAATTAATTACTTAGAAAATAAGGCTAACAATCTTTTAAAACAGGCTAAATTTCAATTATTGTGTAAATATTCATTTGCTTTATCAATGCAAGTAATTAAATAGGTGGTGTATATACTTTGAGCCGTTCGTTGAAAAGTCCCACATCGAAACAAAGAAGGATAATTGGTAACTATATATGATGTTGAATAATTCTTTCTTCATAACCTCTTGAGTTGGGTTAAATTCAGTATCCATTTCATTACATGATATGATAGGAGAATAGATATTTGTATTATCGTATAGTAAAATTGACCCTGAATTTAACTCAGGTCAAGATATTTTTATTCTTTTCATCCTATTATTACAACATGGACTTTGTGGGACAAAGCAATTATATCGTATATTTAAGATTAAATTATTTTTTTGTGTATATAAAGTATATGTTGAATTTAGTGGGTTTTTTTCATATGTTCAGTTTTTTATATTTGAATCTCAATTGTGAAATCTTGGTTTCATCTTTGTCTGTTGCTATTGATGTTTATGAATTCCCTTTGTGAAAATTCAAGTTTCATCACTATCTAATCTTGTAGATGTTTATCAAATCCCTTTGTAAAAAATTCGGATTTCGTCACTATCTAATGTTGTTGATGATTACTTATATGAAAATTTTGGCTTTATCACTCTTTGATGAATATTAATGTTCTTTTAATCCCTTTAGCGAAAATTTAGGTTTTATTATTTTCTGATATTGTTGATATTTATGAATTCCTTTTAAAAAATCTTGATTCCATCGTCGTCTAATGTTATTGATGTTTATGAAAATTTTGATCCCATCATTATAAGTAAACACTCCTTAATAAAGATATTTCTATACTTTAGAAATCTTTGCTTAAGAATGTAAGAGAACTCACTACTTCAGTACTCCACCACAACTCCGGTAGGTTTGTGACACTTATTTTATGCAAGTTTGTGGGCACAAATGGTAAATTATTCCAAGTTTACCTTTTATACACTGACAATAAAATTTTAAGTTGATAGGTCACTTAAAAAGTAAATAGAAAGGCTAAATTTCAATTATTGAGTAAAATTCATTTGTTTATTACTATAAGAAATTAAATAGGTGGTTATATACTTTGAACGGTTCGTTAAAGAGTCCCACATCGAACGAAAGAAGAAAAATTAGTATCTATATATAATGTTGAGTAATCTTTTCTTTATAACTTCTCCATTTGCGATGGAATAACAAATTCTGAATCCATTTCCGCTTGATAAGTTATTCTTATTCCATTTCTTCTTGAGAAGTTTTTTCTTTTTCATATGACGTGAGACTCTTGAATAACAATCTATTACAACATGGACTTTTTTCATCTGACGTGAGACTCTTGAATAACAATCTATTACAACATGGACTCTGTGCGACAAAGCAAAACAGCAAAATAATAAAATTGCTCTTAACAACCTTTGTTTTTTAGAGCTCCTTTATAGCAGTTTTCTTGATGATCTAATGTGTTAGGGCGAAGCTAGGGACGCGAGATGTTCATTCGATCTTTCTGGTCAAAAAAATTATATTGTATATTTAAAATTATATCATCTTTTTGTGTATACAAAGTATATATTGAATTTAATGATTTTTTTTCCATGTGTTTAGTTCTTTTTATTTTGAATCCCTTTTCTAAAATTTTGATTTCGTCATTATCTATTATGAATTTTCTTTTGTAAAAAACCTGATTCATGATGTTTATGACTCCCAATCGTGAAAATCCTGATTCCAACACCATCTAGTACACTTGATGTTTACAAATCTTCTCAATGAAAATCCTGATTCTAACACTGTCTAATACACTTAATGTTTACAAAAATCTTCTTATTGAAAATCCTGATTCCGTCATCTGGCTTTACCAGGGTACAGTTATTCTACTATTTCAACCAGCAGAAGAAGCAGGGAATGGAGCAAAAAGGATGATGAAAGCTGGTGCATTGGAAAATGTGGAAGCTATATTTGCTGCCCATGTTTCACATCAACATCCAACTGGTGTCATTGGATCAAGAACAGGCCCTTTACTTGCTGGCTGTGGGTTCTTTAAAGCTGTCATTAGTGGAAAAACAGGTCAAGCAAGCAATCCCCACCACTCAATTGATCCTGTTCTTGCTGCCTCTGCTGCTGTTATCAGCTTACAAAGCATTGTTTCTCGTGAATCCAATCCATTAGACTCTCAGGTGGGGTTTATTTGCATCTACTAATCATAAACTTTCCTTTCTTTTATCGTATCGAGTGTTCGATATTTATATTAGAGTCTGATTAATTCAAATTCATGCTGATATTTATATTGGAGTCTGATTAATCCATATTCATGCTGCATAAGGCCTTAACAGAGCGAACCAACCCCCTATGAGGAATGTTTCCATAAAGATTCTATCAATCGCATCACAACCGTGGTTCATAGCAAGATCTCACTCCTGTTTGACCACAAATTTTTGAAATTGAAACTCGAGATTTTTTCAAGTTTTTGAAATTGTATTTTGAATATAAAAATATTTGAAGTTTTGTGAGTGAAAAGTCCAAAAACCTCGTAACTAGCTTGAGTTAGTATTTGAAAAACTTGAAAATATTTGAAGATTAAATTTTCAAAATCTACGATCAGATGCAAGCTTCATCCTATATGAAAACTTGTTATCTTTTTGTACTAAAAGGATCATACTTATTCACTTTAAAAGTGAGATTTTCAAGTAACATTCTGAATTCTTCTCTCGTATATACTGACAGTGTAAAATTTATTTTCTGAACCTTCATTAGTGGTTGTCAAGAATATATAAGTTGAATCAAAGATTATACGTTTTTTCATTTTATAAGTGAGGTTTTCAAGTCATTTTGTTATTGAATCACTTAAAAGACAGTTAAGAAGTTATCGTTCGCTTAGTAACTTATATTATAAAATAAGTTACTAATTATAACGTGTTAAAATTCATTGATAGTTCGATATCACCTTCAATAATTGATTTTTGGATTGATTTGTGAATTTGAATTTTTAGGTGGTGTCTGTGACATCTTTCAATGCTGGAGATAAGCTTGATGTGATACCAGAATCAGTTACACTCAGTGGGACATTCAGGGCTTTTTCAACAGTCAATTTTTATCAACTTCTTAAAAGGATAAGAGAGGTTAGTAAACACTATAATTAGTATTAATATTGAGACTTAAACATTCTTACAAATAAATAAGTCATATCATATCATGGTTTACTTCAACAACAATTATTAGTCTTAGTTTATAGAGTATCATTTCATTTCATGAGTATCCACTAGGGCTAGCTATGCATGGTACAATATTAATGATATTGAAAAAACATAAAAATATAACGCTATATTATTATCATATCAAATTAATTTGAGATTTTTTAAATTTTAGTATTCATATTTTACGATATAATAAATTAATAATCATAGTCTTTTTGTTTTAATATACTCATAAAAATTATGACCTTATCTTTTTTAAGAAATGTCTAAATTATAGTATTTTAACATCTTATACAAATAAAAATATATTCAAAAGAAAGTACAATCATTTTCCTTTGTTAATTAGTTACTGAGCAATTTCAATCAAGATAAACGAGTTACTCATATTTATTAGTATTATAATAATGTATATATATTGTATATATTACTGTATATTCCAATATGATATTTAGTATATCAAAAAAATATTAAACGGTATATCATATACTCATTCTGTCTCAATTCATGACTTACTTTTCCTTTTAGTTAGTACCAAAAACGATAACACACTTTCATATTCAGTAAAAAAATTGACTTTAAAATATCTATTTTATCCTTAATGAAATAATTTACTACCTCACAAATATCTATGACTTATTTTAGACTAAAAATTTAAAAACTCTTTCATTCTTAATCTTCATGATAAGTCAAACTAACTCATATACGTTAAAAGCGGGAGAAGTATTATAATATCAAAATTTTTGATTTCCATATCTATCCTACCATACCGTGTTAAGCTTTATGCAACACTTATTAAATTTGCAGAGATAGATAGGCCTGTTTTGGCTAAATATCATAGGGTCCCAATGTTGCTCATATCCACACAAAAAAAGAAAAGAATTGATTGAAGAATTAACACATCACATGGTATGATCCCAATGTGATTGGGCCAAAAGTTATTGAAATAACCAAAGACAAAATCACCACTTGGATATTCATGTTGCACCATATATAACAAGGACAAGTCCTTTCAACAATTTTCTAAAAGATCTTATCATTAAATGGAAAATAAAAATAAAAATAAAAATATATCCAAAATAGTAGAACAAGACAACATAATATAACAAAAACGTGCATAATAAAATAATATAATGTTTTTATATATGGTCACTTAGCTATATTGGAAATTATGTAATAAAGTAACTCAATTATTGAAATGTTCAACAGTTCTGTACAAGTTAAAAATTGAGGAGTATCAATATTATTGATTGTCTTGTGGCAAAAGAAGAATTATTGGTCGTCTTGTGGCAGTTTAAGTTGCGTGGACTCTTCACTTTCAATACCTCATTCATATCGAAATTCTCTAAAAGTACATTACTTTTAGTGAATTCGATACACACTTCTTGACATTTTTGAAGAGTCTGAACCTGTCAATAGTAACATAGTCACACTACTCTAACTAAAAAAACAAAATCAATATAACTAAGAGTGTGTTTGGTATGAAGGAAAACATTTTCTAGAAAATGTTTTCCAATTTTCTCATATTTGGTTGGGACAAAAGTTTTGGAAAATGTTTTCCAAATCAACTCATTTTCCTCAAAATTAAGGAAAATGACTTCTTTTCAAAAATTAAGGAAAACATTTTCCAAAGTTCTCCTCCAATTTCAAATTATATTTTTTTTTGGGAAAACAAACATTAATTTTTTTTGGGAAAACAAACATTAATTTTTTTTAAAAATATTTTCAATTTCAAAATTTTATTTTTTCACTCGATCTCTCTGACCACCTCGCCCTACCCCCCCCCGGTCCCCTCCCAACACCACCCCTCCCCAAAAAAGTTAATTTTGCTTTTTAAAAATATTTTCAACTCCAAATTTTTATTTTTAAGCTCCTACCTCCCCCCCGGCCAGCCCCCCTACCCACCCCTATTAGCCCCCTCACCCCCTCCCCCAACCCCCCAAAAAATTAATTTTAATTTTTAAAAATACTATCAACTTCAAATTTTTATTTTTCACTCCTACCCCCTCCCTCTGCCCCCCCTACTACCCCCCACCCCCTATCATCACCACCCAAAAAAAATTATTTTTAAAAAATATTTTCAATTTCATAAATTATTTTTTATTCTAGTAAAAATAAAAGATATTCCTCAAAAATATTTTTCATTCATAAATTAAACACAAAATCATTTCCGGAAAATATTTTCTACTCACCACCAACCAAACATGAGAAAATAAGTCCAAAATCTACTTGTTTTCCAAGAAAATATTTTCTAGGAAAACATTTTCCATGGAAAACATTTTCCTTCATACCAAACACACCCTAAACGTCAAATATCTTCTTCAAATTCTACATGACATACTCTTTTTCAACGAGACACCGGTTAAGTGATCGAGTATAGGTTTTCCGGCTACGAGTATAAAGTTTAATCATAACGAAAATTCTCATTCTTTTTTAAACAGATTAATAAGTTAACTAAAGGATCTGAACATAACATTTTAACAACAGGTTTTCACAGAACAAGCTAGTGTGTTCAGATGCAGTGCAACGGTTGATTTTTTCGAAGATAAGGACACGATCTACCCTCCGACTGTGAACGATGACACAATGTACGAGCACGTGAGGATGGTCGCGAGTGATTTGGTTGGAACGACCAATTTTAAGGTCGTTCCGCCAATGATGGGAGCAGAGGATTTTTCATTCTACTCTGAAGTAATTCCTGCTGCATTTTTCTATATTGGTGTAAGGAATGAGACCTTAGGATCAATACATACAGGACATTCACCACATTTTATGATTGATGAAGATGTATTGCCTATTGGTGCAGCTACTCATGCTGCTATTGCAGAAAGATACCTTAATGAATATGGATCTTGAAATAAGATTTCGTTTTTTCGTTCACACCAGGAGGATCAATAGTGTTCTCATTTGTCCTCTACTGTGACTCGAACCCTTGTTGGTTGTTCAACTACTTGAGCAGGCCTCACTTATCGATCGTGATATAGGGATTTTCTTTAATGCAATTTTTGCCTCTTTTTTTTTTAACTCCCATATTGTATGCCAACCTATGTGATGATTGACAATTAAGATGTCCATTCTTGTACTAATGTTTTTTTTTTCTTCATGAGGTTGGACATATCAATCATGGAGATAAGAGAAGTTATATGATATAAAGGTGTTTGCTACAATTTGAATTCTTGTATTTATTGTCTTGGAATGTCACAACGTAAGTTCATGGCACGTATTGTCTGCTCTGGGTCTAAGGACAATACGGATTTGTCTAGACTGATGAGGGTAGGTCAAGCAGGATTGACAGGCTTTTAAACTGACAAGCTTCTGAAACAGAAGTGCACATATTAAATTCACTCTCCTCCCTCACGGAGATATGAGATTCGTCTGATAAAATATGTGCACTTCTGTTTCAAAAACTTGTCTGTTTAGAAGTCCGTCAATCATGCTTGACTTGCCCTCGTCACTCTGCCCTTTGTGAGGGGCGCGACATGGGAAGTGGTCAATAATATTCTTTGATCGTGAGGAATCATCTTTTGTAATTTTCTAAATCTTTTTGTGGCTTTTTACAATATTCTTTCCTTGAACATTTTATTAATTAGCACGTTGCTAATATAATTACTTAACAAAAAGGAAAAGAATATTTTTAATCATTAATTAACTGCATATCCATATTCTGTTCTCATCTTAATCCTCTGTTCCAAAAGAAATACAGGGGAGCTATCAACAATCAATTATGTATAATCTTTGATTAATTAACTAATAACCTCATAATCCTAAATTATTAAACAAAATCAACATGTCTACTTCTGGTGAATCAGATATTTTTACGCTATTAGGTCACGTAAAAGGTAAATAAAAAGTTAAAACTATCATAACTAGTTAAATTGATTTCGTGAAAATAAGGCGGATAATCTTTTATAACAGGCTAAATTCCAATTATCGCGTAAAAATTCCTTTGCATTATCAGTTTAAGTAATTATACATGTGTTGTATATATGCTTGAATTGTTTGTCAAAGAGTCTCACATCGGATGAAAGAAGGATGACTGGTCTCTTTATATGGTGTTGGATAATCTTTCCTTGATTAGATGACTTCCACGATTGAGTTAGACTCGGTGTTTATTTCATTATAATATTATATAGCAAGACTGACGTTTGTATTATCTTGTTATGAAATGAACCCTGTTTCAAATTCTCCTAAAGCTTTCCTTTTTGTTTGTCTGTCTAAAAGTCTATCAATCCTGCTTAATCCGCCCTCATCAGTCAACCCTCTTGAGGGGCGTCGACCATCACATGGAAAGTTTGTCATCCTGCTTGACCCGCCTTCATCAATCAAGCCTTCTTGAGGGGCGTCGGTCATCACATGGAAAGTCTGTCAATTCTGCTTGACCCCTCATCAGTCAGCTCTTCTTGAGGGGCGTCAGGTCATCACATGCAAAGTGCTCAATATTCTTTGTTCGTTACAATCTTCTTTTACTTCAACTTTTTATTAATTAACACGTTCCTAATTACTTGTTAAAAAGGAAAAGCATAGTTTTAATCATTAATTAACTGCATTTCAAGATTCTGTGCCCATCTTAATCCTCTGTTCCAAGTGATTATAAAAATTAGAAACAGGGCAAACAGAGAGCTATCAACAATTAATTATCTATAATCTTGATTAATTTCACTAATCAACATGTCTTCTTCCAGTGAATCAAATTTAGCAATTGCCAAAACTGTAATATCAGCAATTGGCTCAGCTGCTGCAATGTCCATGTTGGTACATAATCTCCCACCAGAAGTTCAAGATTACCTCTTTTTCGGCCTCAGGCACGTATTTATCAAATTCTCGAATCAACTAACTATGGTGATTGACGAATTTGATGGAATGATGAACAATGAACTATACGAATCAGCTCAAATTTACTTAGGCACGAAGCTATCTCCTGATACTCGTCGTTTCAAAATTAGCAAATCTGAGAAGGAGAAGAGTTTCAACACGAGCATGGAAAGAAATGAGGAGGTCATAGACTATTACAAAGGTCAGAAGTTCAAGTGGATTTGGGTGTGTAAACAAATTCAAACATCAAGAGAGTCGTTTTACAATCCTCGCGATATCAACTCTACTATGAGGTCTGAGGTAAGATCCTACGAACTCATGTTTCATCGAAAAAGCAAGGACTTTGTCCTTGAATGTTACTTGCCTTACATTATCAACGAGGCGAAATTGCAGTATCTTGAAACCAAGACACTGAAAATCCACACTATGGATTATGAGAATATGCATGATCTTAGTGAAGTGTGGACACCGGTGAGTCTTGATCACCCCGCGACCTTTGAGACACTAGCATTGGACTCAGAGCAAAAAGATGAGATTTTGAAGGATTTGGATAGATTCGTGAAGAGGAAAGAGTATTATAGGAAAGTTGGGAAGGCGTGGAAAAGAGGGTATTTGTTGTATGGTCCTCCGGGGACAGGAAAGTCTAGTTTGATTGCAGCTATGGCGAATTACTTGAACTTTGATATATATGATTTGGAGTTGACAGAGGTGAAGAAGAACTCGGACTTAAGGAGGTTGCTTGTGGCAACCGCTAATAAGTCCATTTTGGTGGTGGAAGATATCGATGCTACTATTGATTTGCAAGAGAAGTTGTCTAGTCGCGCAGCTGCTCCTTCAAATGACTCTCATGAGGAAGAAAGCAAGGTTACTGTCTTCATATTTCTCACACTCTTTATGCATTCTAATATATTATCAATGTAAAACTTTCTTCGCGCATTATAAGCCTCTACATATTTCCGTTCTCTGTCTTTGATCGTTCTAGGTGACACTATCTGGTTTGCTGAACTTCATCGATGGATTATGGTCGAGTTGTGGCGATGAACGAATAATAATTTTCACAACGAATCATGTGGAAAAGCTCGATCCTGCATTGTTGCGACCAGGACGAATGGACGTACACATTCACATGTCATATTGCACTCCTTGTGGCTTCAAACTTCTTGCTTCCAATTACCTTGGAATTACAGAGCATCAACTTTTTGAAGAAATTGAGAACTTAATCGGAGCCACCGCGGTGACACCGGCTGAGGTGGCTGAGAAACTGATGAAGGATGACGATGTTGACATTGCACTTAAAAGCTTGATTGATTATCTTCATATGAAGGAGAAAGAACATGAAGATATCGAGGTTGAGGAAAAAGAAAATGAGTAGAACCTACTCGCTCTGTTCACTTTTACTTTCACGTTTTGCTTTTCAAAAGTCAAATTGTATGAACTTCGATAACTATTATATTTGCAGAACTTGTTAACATTAAAGATGCATAACTTGATAGAACAACAGCTTACACCAACATATACAAAAAGAGGCTACAAAAATATGGCATTGTGAAACCAAATTTCTATAGCCTCTTTATTCAAGACAAACTAAACATTGCCACTTACAAAGGCCTTGGTGATATCTCTCATACTGATTACAAAAAAAGCAGAATATATACATACATAGGATTAAGAGGAGATTTCTACACGAGCAGCGGGTTTTTACACAACGGAAGCATCTACTAGTATTACCCTTTCAGACCTCGACGCCTATTCTCTGAGCAACCTGCACGAGACAAGTATCAGGTCATGCAACAGTATCAGGCGAAAGATTCGCTTAGTCGAATCTAAGAAGGTTGTGCAACAAGTAATGAGAAGTAGTCTAGTGAATCTAAGAAGGTTGTGCAACAAGTAATGAGAAGTAGTCTAGTGAATCGCGACCAATACTTTTGGTTATACCAAGATGAGTTAGAAAATGTGACCTATTGATCACATAGCAAAAACTTTACCAGTTATGTCAAGGCCCCGTTCTGATTGCAATAATGCAGTAGAAAGTATAATTTACAGATGGTATTGGGAACTTCTTGCCCATGGCCTTTATATGCCGGAAATTTAAATCAAATTCATGCTAGCAGATCTTTGTTTCCCCCCTTTGTTAAGTAACGAAGCCAAATAAATCAAGTTCGGGCAAAAGAATACCTCTTTGAAGGAGAAGACGTCGCTTCCCCACAGCCAGGCATCACAACCTGCATCTCTAGCACCCCAAATGTCATTTCTACGATCATCGCCTACATGAACAGCATCATCTGGATTTACTCCTAGTAACTCACAAGCTTTTAAAAATATTGTTGGATTAGGCTTCTCTGCTTCTACCTGTTAAAAGCCAAAAAGAATATCAGCTATTGGATCCGCAAGCTCGAAAAGGAAAGTTTTAAAGACGACAAACACATTACCTCAGCTGAAACTGCTATGGCATCAAACCAATGATCACAGTTCAATGCCCTCAACACTGGTCTCAATCGGGTATCAAAATTCGACACTATAGCCAACTTTACTCCCGCTGCTCTAAGGGCCTGGAATACCCTTTCGGCTTCTGGATCACAAAGATGCCAAGCCTATTGAAGAAATGAAACTAAAATTATTGAGTGTCTTCTTCTTAGTCGCGGTGTTGTGTTGTCAACTCAAAGAATAAACCAATTTGCTGTCAACAGAAATGGTAATTCAAAGTGAGAGAACCTTTTCAGTCGTATAATAGTTATACAGCTCCTCAAAGTACTGAGAGTCAGAACAGCCAGTTGAACAACTAACTATATGTTGCCAAAATGGTCTTCCATCGCTGACATATCTGCAATATGCAGGCAAGAGAAATTTAACAAAATTATCACATAGGAATGATCCCTAAACAGCAACGAATTAAAGCAGAATGATTAGCAGTGACTGATGTTCTTCTCGATTAAACAACATCGACAAGGAAGCAAGTTATTACAGATATAAATACAAACAACATGTGAGATAATAAGTGGTTCAAAACCAGATACCTGAGACTAGATCTACGCCAAGGCTGTCCGTAAGCCCATCTGTATCGTTGCAATATCTCATCTTCAGAATACTCGACCCCGTACTTCTCACCAATTTGCTTGTAAATCTACAACAACCAATATGGTTAAAATATTGTCAACAAGAACAAACGGAACAAGCAGAATAAACAGAGAGAAGTCCATAAAAACAACATTAAAATTAGGAACTTTGCTCTGCCCATAATGAAAGAGTCATTATAATGTAAAATACATATATGTATACACACATATACAACCAGAGAAAAACACCAAAAGATCTACAAACTTATCAAATTATTCAGACGCAGCGTCGCAGAATGGGACAATTCAACTAACGTAACTTTTCTATATTTAGAAACAAATTAAACTTTAAAATTCTCATTTTTAGCCATACAAATGTTCAAAATTTATTTTAAACTACAAGTTTCAAAAGTCTCCCTTTTTTTTTCCTTAAAACTTCAAGCACAGTCAAACAACAACACATAAATCAAAACAGAAGGAGTACTTCGATACATCAAATACACAAGCGAAAAAAGAAAAAAATGTTACTGCCTTTTCTTATTTTTTCAACCTTCACCATTAGATCCAGAAAAAAAATCACTTCTTTGACAATTTTTTCATTAGAAACAGAACAAACAATTACAATATACTACAAGCAGATACAAAAACTAAGTCGTGGAGGTAGAGAAACTGTTTCTGAATACTCGCCTCAAGTACAACAAATCAAAGTAGTTACGAAAACACGAATAAACATACTTAAAAGCAGAAAGAAAACCACAGAACATGAAAACAGCAAAAGAAAAAAAAAGGACTATACATATAGCTGAAGAAAATGTAGAGCATAAACATATGATAAAAAATTTATGTTGCTTTGCATCACCCGCGTTGGATCCTCCACAAAATGCACTACTATGCAAAAATCTAACATGCGCCCAACAATATTTTCGAAGAATCCGAACAACAAAATAATCTAAAAACTACAAAATGGGTATCCAAAATTTGTCAATAAATCTAATAATTTGATGAAATTTTAACCTGAGCCATTGGTTGAGAAGGAACAACAAGAGTACCCACAGCATCAACAAAAAGGGCTTTATGTGTAAGCCCACCATACAAACCCCTTCTATAATCTTCATACTCTTTTACTAACCCAAATAGCCTCTCAACCGGCGCTTCCACAGCAGCGGCCGCCGTCGAAAATGAAGACCCACAATTCGACACCGGACTTCCAGTCGGGTCAACCCGAGTTACATCAGAAGACCCATTTCCGAGAACCTGCAACTTTGGTTTATGGGTCAAATTGCTGAATGCTCTAGTGATTATCCTCGTCCTTAACGCCATTACAGAACAATCTTTTTTTGAAAATGAAAATTCGTTTTCGTTTTTTTTCTTTTATGCTTTATTTATAGAAAAAGAAGAAAGAAATGTGGTTATTTAACACTCCGGGTTCGGTTCCCGAATAATCAGTAAGGATAACTGAGTTGGTGCAACGTAATTTCTAATTAAGCTTATCCCATCAAATTTATTTAATGCAATTTATATTATTTATAAGTTATTGAATAAAATTGAGTTTGCTCGGCGTGACCGTAAAGCAAGACCAAACTCATAAGCTTATTATCTTAAGTCGAAATAAACTGATAGAACCACTTTTTTACGTTTGTATGTTTCCCCCGTGTGGTGACATATGTCAAAGAAAAAAAGAATGGGGTTTTCTCAATTTTGGCATAACGAGTCCTTTTCAGTAGGAGACTCGCACGACGGGCTATTAGCTCAGTGACTTGAGTTAAAATTTAAGTAGATGTTTTGTATAATCAATATTACTAATTGGTATATTAAATAGTTGGTCATCAATCACGATGCTTGGGTTAAGTGGCCCTTTTGGTATATCCAAAAGCTTTCATTAACTAATAATGAATCTTAATTTCAAATCACAAATGTATTACTAAAAGTTAAGCTACATGATGTGGGATACTTTTTCTTTTATATATCAATTTTTTTAAAAAAATGTTTGGACAAGAAAGTAATTTGATTTATTTATGATTATTATTCCTAGCGAACGAAATTATTTTTTTTAAAAAATAAATGGATATTTTTAATTTATACATATGCAAAATAAATTATCTTACAAGATACGATATAAGAGATGGGACGACAAGGATGAAAATGTGGGGTTGTGGAACAGAGGTTACGAGCTAAGGCTGAAAATGAGATATAAGAGATGGGGCGGCGAGGATGGGAATGTGGGGTTGTGGAGATAGAGGTTACGAGCTGAGGCTGAAAATGAGGTCTGTCATTGTATAGTTTCTTATTCTTCGATTATCGCATAATTTTATCTTAGTTATAGTTTCTCTTTTTTTTTACACTAATTTATCATATTTTTAGTAGTATTTTTGTCATAATTTCTTTTTGGATCTAAAACTAAAAATTGCTCTTTAGGGAATAGTGACGTGGCCAGATGACAAATGTCGTTAGAAATAGTTGAATCCACGTCAGCAGGTCCACATCCCATACTTTGTCAAAATCACCAATTAATTATAATTATAATTACTACTACTAATAAACATCATAATTAATAATTAGATTAGGTGAACGAAATTAGTCATGTGGAGTGTGACTAAAGACACTTTTTTTTCAATCGAAATAGGGTGTATGCAACAATTAATTATCGAAAATATATTTTAATACCAAAAAATAATTTAAATAAATAAAGAGAACAATCGAGAGTCAACATATAAAACTTAAAAAATCGCTTCTCATGGCTTATTTTTATATTGTGAATGTTAATGAATTGGATCAGTAAATTTGAAATGGTAAAAGCTTATTTGTACTTAGTGCTTCATGAACTAATAAATACATGATATATTTCATTTTTTTCTTATTATATTCATAACTTAATCAGCAACATGTCTCTACTTTTCTTTTTAATGATTGTGGCGATAGAATTAATTTTCACGTATATTAATTAATTTTACAGGATATCTATCACGTTTCACTGATAAAATAATTTTCGAACACCATTATTTGAGAGATACGTGGAGTCGATCAAAATAGGAAAGTGGCATCTCCATCAAATACTTGTTGGTTTTCAATGTCTGTTCCATTTATCTAAAGGACAAGTATGGTCCTCGAAATTATTGTTTTCATAATTTAATATTATTATTATTAATGTGTGAAAAAGGCTCTAGATATTTTTTATTTTTTAAGAAATTATATTTAATTGAAATGAGTTTGACACCTTGAAGTATAAAAATAAAATAAAAAAATGGTATGAGGAAGAAGACAAAGAAAATTAGGTTCTTGACATACTTCTTTTGTAGTTATATACATTATAATAAATTTAGTGTTTGATTTTTTATTATTTTTTTTCAGAGAGAAGTGTGTTGCTTTCAAAAGTTCCAAAGATTGTTTGATTGCAAATTGGAAAAGGAAAGTTAATATTAAAAAATTGAAATATTCTTTTTTCTTTATGTTGTATGCATTGTGAGCAGAGGCAGAGGCAGACCTAAGTATTGATGAAAGTGTACTCGTTAACTTTAATAAAAATTCACATATATAAACATATTTATGTTGAGAAATTGAAAATTAGGATACAATTAACAGTGCACTTATAAAAAAGTGCTCTTATTTTGATGGTAAAAGTTAGAGGAATAACCTCTGAAACTAGATTTTGAATCCAATTAGAGCCTTATTTTTCTTTGATTTTTTATTTGAAGTCTAGTGATAGATCTAAAGTTTTCAAATCATGAATCCGCCTGATCGCCTCCGATTTTGATAGGGTTGGGAATGGAGCTGAAATCTTGATATTATAACCTAGACAAATAATATAAAATAGAGATAGGTAGAAGTGTGAGGTACGTGGTGAGGACCGAGGATATGGGAAGCTACGAATTTGAGTGAAGATAAAGTGTGTTGAAAGTTTAAGCTTATATTTTTACAAGTAATCGGTTAAAGGTTTATAAGTGGAAGATTAGAAGTACCCAGATTAACTAACACCCTTTGAATGGATGAACCAGATCCAATAGTATTTTTAAATCGAAGATAATTTCAAGTATTTGAATCGAGGTCTATTGAAAATATAGCATCTACCGTTATAAGTAAGGTTGCATTCCAGTAGATTATCTATTTCAGATTTCACTTCTAAAATTACACGATATTTCGATCTACTTTTTCCAAATGTAATTTTTATATAATATTAGATATCGAGTTATCAACGTATTATTCCATATTCGATTTACATATTATCAAAAAATTTAAATTTGTTCATAAATCGCATCTCTTTACAAATGCTTTCATTTAGAAAATCATGTTAGAGCTGTGAGAGAACTTAAAAAAAAAAAAAAAAAAAAAACTAAAAACCAACATTTTGATGGAAATTTATAAGCACTTATTTTTATTTTTATTTTAAAAAAAGTTGATAAGCATTAAGAAAAATATATAAAAAAAAAGCTATTATGATATTCTAATTTTTTGATAGATGTCATATGGAAAACTTAAATATATATGTTATAGATTTCAATCTTTATTTTCTAGGATGGGCGTTAAGAAAAACATAAATTTATGTTGAAAAATCAAATATACTAATATAATTAATATAGAAATTATCCCTTTTTCTAATAAGAAATAAAACATCTATAAATAATATACATATTGATCAAGAAGAAAAGTTAATTAAAAGGATTTGAATTTCCATGTCTTAAAAACATTTTAAAATCTTTTATTTTGTGTAATTAAAATCTCAACCCAACCCCCCAAAATGTGTCCATGGACTGACTAGTCAAAGTATTCGGTGTAAATTGATAAAAAATTTATCGATATTTTATTGTTATTAGATTTAGTGTCGTTATAAGTTATAAAAAAATTAAATTTCACTTCTGATACAATATAACTTGAATAACTTTATCGATAAATGAAAAAAAGGAAGAAGGCAAAGATTAAAACAAAACCACAAAATTATAACTTTGACAAAAGTCATACTCCATTCAAAGAAGTATTCAATGAAGACACACAATTATTTTATGGCTGAGATCCATTCCAAATATGTTATGGAATAGAAAATTTCAGGTCCCACCATAAATATGTAACAAAAAGACTTTAGATTCAAACTAAAATCAAACAAATTTAAAGCACAAAAATTTCCAATTGGGACCCTTATGTCTTTTGAAATTATATTGGACATTTGATTGATTCACTTGACAAGGAAAATAGGGCCCCCAAATTCTTTAAAGTTTAGCCACACAAAAAAAGAAAGAAAAAAAAATAAGAAAAGAAAAATGCAGATCACCACTCGATTCGTTAAGATAGTTAAATGACCGCTCAATAATAAAAGAGGCAAAAAAAAAACTATGTGTAATATAGCGTTTGTAATAATTCACTTATCGAACGACTAATCTATAATTGGTAGCCATAGAAATTAGGCTTGATTGATATTGATAATGTTTACAATTTATTTTTAGTTAAGAGTTTTCAATATTTAAAAGCAAAAGTTTGAATTTTTACTTTTATCATTTTTTAACTTAGAAAACAATGCTTAATGAGTTTTTAATGGAGTATATTTTTATATCTTAAACAATTATTTTCATTGTAACAATCGCTAATATATTTTCAAAATCGATCAAATCAATCAATCAAGTTTATAGGCACTACATAAAAGATAGTAATTGGTTAACTGTAATAGCTTAATTATCGTTAAATATGTATTTTTAGCGGCAAATAACACTTTTTGTACGTCGCTAAAGCTTTTAGCGATATTGGATCTAATGACACTTAACTAATGTTGGTAAAAAATTTAGTATTTTGTGTGTATATTTATTACCATTAAAATTTATTTTTGTTATAATAACGTTAGTACCACATCCATAAAAATTGTCTGTCACAAAATAACTAATTTTGTAGGTGGGGGTGATTACTTAGTGATAGTTTGTTGCATGTGTTAAATTTGAATTAAGTTTTTATTCTAAAATTGAATAGACTAACATAACAAGTATTTTTAAAGAGTAAAAACTTTTGAAATTTCCACGAAACTAATTAATTAATTTACTCCAAATTAATATAATTCTCAAAAGGTTGCTAGAGTTTATAGCATCTTATATTTGGCATGTGA
Organism: Solanum chilense; assembly: GCA_032847665.1. Classification (NCBI taxonomy): domain Eukaryota; kingdom Viridiplantae; phylum Streptophyta; class Magnoliopsida; order Solanales; family Solanaceae; genus Solanum; species Solanum chilense. The sequence continues at coordinate 62,199,102 of CM064972.1, read as the reverse complement.
GAAAAGGGAAATGAAAAGCTTATAAAGACTTCTTTTTCTTTAACTTTGTTAAATGAATTAAAAAGGAACAAGAAAAAAAGAATCTTCCCACACTTTGGATTTGCTTGAAATAATGTATCCAAAGTTACATAAAATACGAGAATTTGAAGAAGGTAAAGTGTACCTAGATTTTATTATAATTTTTATAAAAATAAATATGAAAATTATAAATAAATAAAGATATTATCAATAAACTAAAAAACCAATAAAAATGGAACTCAACGCCAAATACCAAAAATCTAATTCTTCTAATGAAAGAAAGACCACACTCCACAACGTACAATCACGATAAGAATTAATTACTATATTATATATCATCTGCTAAAATTAAACTTTAGAATATTTTTTTGAGGAAGCTTCTAATATTTGTGTTCTCAAGAATGTGGATATATATATGTATATATTATATGATCATAATTTAATTTTTCTTAGAAGATATGATAACGTGTTACAATTCCCCTTACTTTTAGTCAGCAGCATGTGATAAACAACTAGTATGTGAATCTAAGTCCATGAAATCGAATACTTTTCATGATTGAGTTATGTTTATATTGCGTTTGATGAAATATTTAGACAAAATATAAATTAGTTCAAAAATTATAATCTTGGGGCTTTATTTCCGGGATAATAAGAATACATGTACACTAAATAACTCTAATTTAAAGTCAAAACTTAGACAGGCCACTACAGAGGAAACTGAGGAAGTCACAAATAGTATACTTAAGAAAGTTTATCACCAGAAACAACAATAACATATCCAGTGTAATCCGATAAGTAGGGTCTGACGAGGGTGGGGTTTACATAGCATTACCCTACCTAGTGAAAGCAGAAACATCGTTTCCGATAAACTCTTTGGCTCTAAGTTAAAAACTTATTCATCACCAAAAGTTGAGCTAACCTATTTAGGATACTGCAACTTTTAAGACAATTCATGAACTCCAACAAAAGGCACCAGTACAGAACCAATCCACAGCTTGCCGTTCTTCTCCTCAACCTCGCTTATGAACTTCAACGTCTTGCTCTCGAGGTCTTCTAGAACATCCAAAACTTGCCCGTCCTCACTTAGCTTAATTGCAGTTGCATGAGGCTGTCCTCCAACTAACAAGAAATGCAGTTGCTGGAAGTTGAATGGAAGTTTTAGCATTGTCTTTCCGAGCCATGAATAGGATGTGACTAATTTTGCAAGCAGCGATCTTTTTGAATGCAAACCGACCCAAAACTCCCCTCTCGAGTTTCTTCTGATGTTGTCTGGATATCCTGGTAGATCAGCAAATGTATCGTGTTTTCCTGCATGAGGGCCTTTAAGCCAATGCCTTACTACTCTACAGGTACTAGTTTCAGCTACTAGTACAAAGGACTTGTCTTTGCTCAAGGCTACACCGTTGGCAAAAGCAAGGCCTCGTAGTAACACTGTCACTGATTTGGTTGATTTGTCGAATTTCATCAGCCGGCCTGTCTTGTCTCCACTTACAACAGATGCAACAAATTGCCTAGATATAAGATGAGAAATCGGAATCAGTTTCTTCACAACCTAATAACGAAACTGACTTCTCTGTTTTGCTAATCCTATACGCAATCTACAGTACACCAACCTATCGGCTATCAAACCCAATTTAGCTTCGCATGAACAGATTCAAATTTAAATAGTCCATTGGCTATAAATTACCTCCTCTGGAATTGTGTGCTGGTATCTGTGAAGTAAATTACATCTTCTTGCTCATCGATGTCGAGGTCATTTGTGAAGCGCAGAGGCTGGCCTTCAACTTCTGTGACGAGTGGGGTAGCTAATCCACCAGATGGACCCACAACGTGAAGTCCTAAATAGGCATCAGCAATGTAGAGGTCTCCGGTTCTTGTATCAAATCGTAAGCCCAGCGGTCTTCCGCATACGTGCTCCATTTGGGGAGCAAAAGGGTGCACACATTCCTTCCTTGATGATATCATGTCAAGTTCCATTAGATAATTTTGAAAAAGGCGTACACAGAAAAAAAAAACAAAGAGAAGCCAAACACTAGTTCATCTCAATGGTTTCTCGGGGGAAATGAGGAAAATGTTAAAGAGTCATACATTTCAAACACATAAACAAAATCATTAAATTGCAAGTGTTTCCCTGCTGAGACAAGGCTACTTGTGTTCTTCCTTCAATAATACTCGTATTAAGAGTCGTTTGTTGTTGGAATCTGAATAAACAAACACCACATGAACAACGGTGAACTAGCCATAAAATTATAAAAGGTTGACATACTGTAATTACATACAGTATGAATCCTCAGGTGACAGAAGATATGAACTAGACAAATAAGAAGATGACTTACATATTCTAGTTACAAGACAAGTTACTAAAGAATCTTTTTGAACGTAAAGGTGGTGCGATAAAGGAAACATGACATCGCAACTTAACATTTTGGAACTTGCTAAAGGTTTACCAGAACCCACTAGCTTGACTAATCCAGATTAGCTAAGTATGGCCAATGATAGTGAGGAACGCTCCCTACTAAAAGTTTCTCTATTTACAGGACTAGAACCCAAGATCTTTAGGTAAGAACAGAAGGATTTTATCCATCCCACCACACCGCTTTATGGTCTTTCTAAAGTATACAGATCACTCCAAAATCTTTGTTTTTCTAAGTCTTGAGAGTTAATACATAATTTTACAATCGACTCCATCTACGAAAAAAAACATGTCACTGTAGAAAAGATAAATTGAGTAGAAGTAGGATTCTTGAATATACAGATTCCACAAGCAGAGACCCATGAACCGATATAAATACGTTTAGAAGTTTGAACTTTGGTGACAATTGACAGTTCCGTTAATACTACAACAACATAGAGTGAGGACTAAGGAGGGTAGAGAATACGCAAACCTTACCCCTATCTTAGAGGTAGAGAGGTCGTTTCCGCTAGACCCTCGACTCAAGGAAAAACAGTCTAAAGCAGTCCAGAAAAAGAATAAACAAACACTTCCAGTATTCATAAGAAAAATAAGTCCACAGCTTAAGAAGGAAAGCTACCTCACAACACCTAGTATCACACGACATACTTTTAAATGGCCCGTATACCATCTAATTCATTTGAAAAGATACTCTACGATTATGATTAGCACAGTTAGAAACAAACACAGCCTTGCCTTATCAGCGTTTATATGAACTCACTACTTTTAACGCTGAGTATAAATTTATGTTTAAAAATTCATTAAAATCACATAAAACCTAAGCTTACAAACTTTAAATCCTGAATTCGTCCTTTTAATCGGCCCGCATTACAAGGAAGTTAATATCTCATATAGTTGCTCACTCAAAAAGTCAACTTTCTTTCTTAATTCCATTTTTTTCTAACAAAGACAGTGACTTTCGAGATACTTCTAGTAATCACTATTACTCGACTGACCGTCTAAGAAATCAAACTCATTACAAGCATGTTAACAAGACTAATTCAGGATTTGAGAATATAAAAAACATACTTAAAAACAAAAATTACCAAAATTAGCCATAGAAATTGGGGATGTTTGGTTTTTACCTTTGAGACGAAGTGACAGCAAAATCAACCCAACCGTCAGAATCTCCATTCCACTTAAGAATCCGGCCATCAGCAACGCCGGTGTATGGACCTTCTCCGTTCGGGTCAAACGCAATACTCTCCGGCCCAACTGCTCCTTTCAGATGTATTACTTCAGATTTCGATAAGAGATCTTTGGATCCTGGTATTGAAGGTGGACTGTAAACATTTTTGGAGCTTAAAGTCAATAGAACAGCGATTATTGCAAGTGCTGCTGCACAAAAAAAGAGCTTTAAAGCATTCATGGAGTTAATTTTCCCTGTTAACAAGTAGAAAAAAAACAGGGGAAATTGTGAGAAGAAGAAGAAAAAATCAGTTTATATTATTAAACAAAGACTGAAATTTCCATGGATGGAGTTTGGGACAAAGAGGCTTGTTATATTCGGCTATTAGTTATTTCGGAATTGTTATTTTATTTTTAGATTATAATCTCAAAATGGCTAAGATTTTGAAAAAGTTATTCCTTCCAATTAATATGCGGGATAGATTTATTTTAAGATTAATTTCAAACGAGTCCTAATTTATTTTTGTTTTCATTTACTTACTAACTCACATATTATGTGATACTTTAAAGAGATTATTCGATATAATTTCACAAATGAAATCCAGAGAGTATAATATGTACGCAAACTTTGATGATCAAATAAAAGTAATTTGAAGAAAGAAAACAACACAAGCGAACAAAGTTGAGACGAAATATGATATGAAACTTTCAAAGTAATGTTACGGTTACTAGTTCTAAAGATAAGCGAGACAAACTATCCAATTACTAACAATTCCTTTGCCTAATTCTCGGCCCCCATGATTTTATATTAGGTGATTATATTCATTATTTCATAAGATTAAATAATATTTGTACATTCATCATATTTTTAATTTGACAATGCAAAATTCATGTCTTCTTTATGTTTATCAACTTCGTAAATATTACACATTAATGAACTATTGCCAATTTTTGTGTTTTATGTGATCATAAAAGAAATTAAATATTAACTAAATAATTTATTCTTAAAGAAAATTTATAAGAAAAATCAAATAAATACCCTAAAAGATATTAAGTTTATTTGTAAAATCATGATCTAAAGATCCCAAAAAAATATTTATACAAACTTTCAACATTTAAATATTCAAGAAAGCAAACAAATATAGAAAATTACCTAAAATCTCAAATTACTTCCCTCCCAATGATGCAAAAGTGATATTGAAAAAAACATTGATAAACAATCTTCTGAATATTATCAAAATTTTACTCTCTAAATATCTCAGAAATGAGGGTATTGGCTATAGTGAGGGAACAAATGAAAATTGGTATCAAATAAAAAAAATCGTGTTAACTTTAATATTATGAGCAAATCTGTTAAATAAAAATATTCGTGTTAACTTTAATATATATAAGCAACTTTATATAGATATTGAAAAATTTCTCCACCTATAAAAATCGTCATAGTTAAAAGTTGTTTTAATAAATAAAATTAATGGAAAGGAAAAACTTTATATAAATATATATATATATATGTGTGTATGTATCATTTTAAAACGGAGTCATTTTAAAACTTGAAAATATTCAAAGATTAAATTTTCACATGACCGAATAAAAATTTAAATATAAAATTTTAAAATATAATATAAAATCTACGATAACGCTAGCTTAGTAGCCCTAAGAACCACTAAACCACAATTGGCAACAAGTGATATTCCTTTTTCATTCTCTGAGCCAACTTACTGGATCTCCAAAAACAAGCCCATTCTCAAATCAAGATATAGGCCCACACTGAAATAAGCCCAACTACTGTCATATTGGATCTCCAAACATCATAGGCCCAATTAGCCAAGAAGTTTAACATAGACCCAATAAAATAGTACTCCTCCCATCATAATTTAGGGAAAATTGTATATATAATAGCAATCTAATAGTTTGATTTAATTGTGATCCATAGCAAATATTAGCTAAAATTTGCCAGCGTCTCTCTCCCAAAAATCTCGCTCGCCACTCTCCATTCTCGCTCGCCTCTCTCGCTTTATACACAGAAGTGTATAATTCTGTTTCTGTTTTGTATAAAGCGAGAGAAAATTGTATATACACATGCAAAAATATATATCTTCATGTTATACACTTAATTATACAATTTACAAATATTTTACTTCAAATATTGCAGAGAAAAAGGCCAACGAATTATACAATTGCGAATTATACAATTGCAGTGAAATACAATTTTCTCTAGCTTTATACAACAGAAGTGAATATATTGTTTTTCTGTTTTTGTATAAAGCGAGAAAAATATATATCTTCTTGCTACACACTTATAATTATGCAAGATACATACATTTTAATTCGATTCAACTGTATGCATAGCAAATTATACAATTGCAGCGAAATAGGTCGGCGAATTATACAGTTTAGGCCAGTGAATTATACAATTGTATATATATAGCGAATTATACAGTTTTATGTTTGCTATGGAGCGCAATTATGCAAACTTTGTTATAGCATACAAATATGAATTTTTTGTTTGCTATATGTGAAAGTTGTCCTATAATTTATACCGCCACTTTTTAGAGTTTCGAAATTCAAACAAGTTTATCTTTAATCGTAAATTTTTTATATTTCTTTTAATTATTTTGGTTTATAGTACTTTTTTACGTAGTTTACAAAAATATATAAATTTCATTTTTTTAAAAAAAAACTAAAGATTCCACAAACAAAATTTTTATAAAACTTAAATTATTTGACTTACGGAAAACGACATGTGTCAAATAAATTGGGAGATTGAAAGAGAATTAATTTTCAAAGTTTTTTTTTTGGGCAACTTTCACATATAGCAAACAAAAAATCCATATTTGTATGCTATAACAAAGTTTGCATAATTGCGCTCCATAGCAAACATAAAACTGCATAATTCGCTATACATATACAATTTTATAATTCGCTGGCCTATTTCGCCGAAATTGTATAATTTGCTTTGCATACAGTTGAATCGAATTAAAATGTATGTATATTGCATAATTATAAGTGTATAGCAAGAAGATATATGTTTTTCTCGCTTTATACAAAAACAGAAACACTATATATACACTTCTGTTGTATAAAGCTAGAGAAAATTATATTTCACTGCAATTGTATAATTCGTTGGCCTTTTTCTCTGCAATATTTGAAGTAAAATATTTGTAAATTGTATAATTAAGTTATAACACGAAGATATATATTTTTGCATGTGTATATACAATTTTCTCTCGCTTTATACAAAACAGAAACAGAATTATACACTTCTGTGTATAAAGCGAGAGAGGCGATCGAGAATGGAGAGTGGCGAGCGAGATTTCTGGGAGAGAGACGCTGGCAAATTTTAGCTAACGTTTGCTATTAAACACAATTAAATCAAACCCTAGCTATTCTATTTATTTTAGGTTATTAGTTTGTTATTATATATAATTTTCCCCTTTTTTTTTTTGGTTAAAAAATTGGAATTATACTTTTCGAGACATGTTTTTTGCGCGATCTTTTCAGAGACATAAGATGGTAAAATAGAAATGTATGCAAATTTTTGTTTTTTTTGAAATATTTATGCCCTCTCTTACTTAAATTATGAAACATTTATAGAGTTGTTTTATTTTTTAAAACTGAATTTTTGCTTCCCTAAACATTTATATATATGCAGCATAAATAATGTGTATTTTCATAAAATTTATCGTGATGTTTAGAAATTGAAGTTCAATGCTTTTTTCAACATATATTCTTTATTTTTTGATTTGATTAAGATGAATGATATATCCCACCAAAACATAAACATGTTTTTCACACTTATGTTTAAGATCTATAATAAATCTTATCGTATATGGTCCATCTATTAATCCAAGTAGGAACAATATGAAAAATATGATAACGTTTTTCTTTGTATATATAAAAGTCAAGAAACAAGTAGAATTGGTGTGATGTGTCTGAAAAATCGAAATTGATCACTTGAGAATCAATGTTCGAGTGAAAAAGTCATTCTCAAATAGGATTTACTCCTCCTTTATATATTACTATGAGATTTATACTTTCTTTCAGTTTAAAAAAACTACGATAAGAATAAATCACGTTGTATATATCAAAAAATGGAATAACTAAAGTTTTGACATAATGTACTTGTATAATTTTCCATGAAGAAATTACCATGCATGGACGTTATTTCAAAACTTAAAGGTTTAAAATAATATCTAATATTTGACTTCTATATGATTACCATTTTTTAAAAATAATATGGAAGACTTTGAAAAAATATCTCTATTTATTTGGTCAATTTAATTAGTTAATAATTCACACACATGTGAATCCAATTTTATTTTTTATTTTTATAGAAACAGCATCACAAAGAACTACTTTTGGGATAGTCACACATGCAATATGAATAGTCCTTAATTAATTAATTAGGGCACATTAAATTGTGTATTATTATGTAGTGGGTACCACCTAAACAGCATAAGGTGCTACCTCCAAACAAAACCTAACTTAATATTGTTAACCTAATTAAACATACCAATCAGATATGTGCTAGAGTGACAAGTACTCTTTCATTCTTAACGAAGAAGTTTCGGATTCCAATAGATAACACATAAAAATAACATGAGAAGACTTTGTAAAAATATTTTAAATCTAAAATGAATCAATCGATAAAATCTATCAAATTATTCTAATTGTAAATGACTTCCTTGAAATTCAGGTAATCAATGAAAAAACATCATATACATACATGATGCGAGACGTTGCACAATTGTGGATCGATATTTCACCGGACCAGTACAAGTGAAAGAGCGGAAGCTCAAGATGGTGATGCTAGTGGTGGTGGTGATTTGGGAGAGGGGGGTAGAGGGGTTTAGGTACTATTTAGTACTTCCTCCGTTTAAAAAAGGATGACCTAGTTTGACTAAGAACAGAGTTTAAGAAAAGAAATAAAAATTTTAATCTTGTGGTTCTAAATTAAAGTTATATCAAATGTACCCAAATGACCTTTAATCTTGTGGTCTTAAACATGCCAAGTGGAAGGTCAAATTTAAAGTATTGCTAAAAAAGGAAAAAGGTCAATTTTTTTAAACAGATTAAAAATGAAATATGATCATTCTTTTTTAAACGAAGAAAGTATATAATAAAGGAAAAAAGCTCAAATATACCCTTAACCTATTAGAAATGGTTCGAAAATGCGCTTCTTCCACCTATTGATCTAAAAATGTCCTTAACGTTAAAATACCCTTTAGTGAACAGAAATATGACATAAAATTGTACTAAACAAGTGACTACTTTTCATACTATTGGGTGGTCTGTTTATTTGATAAAAAATTTGTGGAACAATGAAAAGTGGCCACTTGTTTAGTACAATTCCATGTCTTGTTTCCGTTAATTAAAGGGTATTTTTAAATTGAAAAAATAGTAAGAAGATTTCTAAATCGATAGGTGGAGAAGCGCATTTTTAAACCATTTCTAATAGATCAATGACATTAAAAGTTCAAATGATAAGAAGGACGTTGTGGCCCCATAGTACGAAGAATAATTAAGGGTATGTTTGTACGCATGGAAAATGTTTTTTTTTTTAAAATGTAATTTTTATGCTATATAATTAATTTTAGTATAATAATAACAACATTGCAATATCATAATCAAATGATAAATTGAGGTCTGAGGAAGTTAACTATATATAATTATGTTATCATAGGTAAAATGCACATGAATTACAATTTTTACCATGTTATGAATTATATGAAAATATATAGAAGAAAAGTTTCAAAAATACTCTCAACTTTGGTGAAAATTATTAGTTTTAAACTATTGACTATTTTAAAAACACTCATTTACTTGATTAAATTAAAGCTAAATATACCTCTAAACATTAGTGAAATACACTCTTAAATTCTCGTCAAGTTTAGGGGCATTGTCAACATCACTCTAGATTTTTATGAAGAACTCCATGTTACTATAAGAGTTTGAGTTCATTTGTTATGTCATGTTACATATCGAGAGTGTATCGGGGGTGTATCTTAGAATAGTTAGACAAGTAAATGAGTGTTTTTAAGGTTATCAATACTCAATAGTTCAGAGATAAAACTAATAAATTGTGAGAAGTTTAAAGGTGTTTTTGTTTTTGATACTTCTTTCAAATATATAATATATTTTAAAATGTCGATTAAAGTTCACAGATTTTTAAGAAGTCAAATATATAACAACTAACATGAGAAAAAAGAAGTAGATCAATATATCAAATTTGAATAAACTCCCCGTAAAATTTGAGTCATGCATTACATTGTGCATTTGAAAATAGCACTTTCAACATAATTCTTTTCATATCAAAATCTTAAACTCGAAATCTCTAATTAAGAAGACAACAATCTCATTATCATACCATAATCCATATCAATATAGGCTCGTTTTACTTATTTCTCACTAAAATTGACCCGTCAAAATAAGACAATAATAAAAACTTACACACACCTCTGCCCCACAAATAAAAGGATAAAATCTTGAGTATTTTTTTTTAAATAAATGAGACTTTGACACGTCAACGCCATAAGAAAAAAGTTAAAGAGTAAATATTTATTATTCGTACTCAATATTTATATCAGATTAATAAATATAAATTATATTTTTTTTATAGCACTACTTATATATGTAATATATACTAATAACCTGACCATGGAAAATTATATGAGTTCTTATTCTATATATTTAATATTTCAGACTAACTATTTGATTTGATATAAACGTATAGTGAAAAAATATTTTAACCAAAATTTTTTTTCTTAAGAAAAAGCATAGGTGACCCACTATATCCGGCAAGAATCTTTTGATTAGAAAAAACCTCCCAAAATAAAATCAAAAGAATCATTTGTTTTTAAGACCAAATCCTTCTTTGGAATTAGAGATTTGGTACTTTGGGACCATCTCTTGTCCCTTTCATCAATTTATTATCGTGGCATCGTTTGTTTGAATATTTTTATTTATTTATTATTATTATATAAAAATTTATGATATATGCTAGTTTAAAGTCTTAGTTATCCATTTTTTAACTGATTTATTTATATCTGACTATATGATAAAAATCAGCTTGATCAATCGTCACTTAATAACATAATTCTTGATTAACTTGATTGATATGATAAAACAATTGATTTTTTCCATTAAAGATAATGTTTACCGCTCTTATTATCACAAGAGTCGATATTTCTGACTATATCTTCTTGTTACTAATTTCAAAGAAACAAACTAAATTATTATAATGATATTTTATTACAGTTGATGACTATCGTAGAAAGATCAGAATATTTTAGAACGTTGTTTTAATTTTTTTTTAAAAAAAAGAATTGTTCTTGTTGTCTATGGTGGAGTTAGTGGTGAAAAATTAGAAAATAGGTCATTTTCCTAAGAGATTATACAATATAGTCTTGAAGACCATGGAGATTTGCTTACCATAATCCCCTCATAATCATTGTAAAATTTGAAGATTTTATTGATTATTATGTACTACCTTTTCATTTCTTTTACTTCATCTACAAATGCGCAGAGATTAAATTTGAAAAAATTCACATGAATAAAGGGTACTATTTCATTCGTCTCAAATTATTTATCATTACTTTTAAAAAATATTTTCTTAAATTATTTATCATTTGAATGAAGAGAGATTATATATTTAAGACATAAATAAAGACTAAATAATTGTTGTGTAAACAATACAATAATTACCTCTTAGTTAATTCTTACAAAAATTATAGAAAATATTTTTCTCATACCAAATACACCTTATATGAAGTTGAAAAGAATATATATTTAATGTTAATAGTTTATAATGGATTATTATAGCCAAATAGGCATCAAATTAAAGTAAGTGGAGTTTAATTAGTTCAGAACTTGTAAAAAGGTATTAAAAATTCTTATTGCGTTGTTTATTCAAAATGGAATAATAGGTACTTTAAACTTTTCCACTAATTTAAAATTGAACCTAAACACAAATTAAAAATAGTTTTGAGTTTACATATAAAATCCAAATTCCAAAAAGATTTTCCATATGTGGAAAATCCATTAATTATTAAACAAAAAAAAAGCCTCCCAAATCCCTATATAGGTCACCTTTTTTGGTCTTATCTTTTGCCAAACAATAAAATATTTATTTACATTAGTTATAGCTAGTAGCACAAGTAGTTTTTTTTTTTATTGTTTTATATATAAAAAAATTCTATTTTATAAGATTTTTTAATTTATAATTAGCCCACATTATCTGTCCAAATTGTATCTAATCCCAAATATTAAATTAATTAAACTAATGTGGCGTTTTGCTTGATTTGGATAATCTCCAAATTAAGAGTAATATTTATATTTGCTAGTGCTTTGTGCAGTGTATCTTTTCAATAAGATTATGAAAACACTTAATTAATTTGTTAAGAGTCATATATATTGTGATAAGCACACGCTATACATATTATTACTATTAATTATAAATAAACTAAATTTTAAAGTAATCTAGTTTCTCTTCTTCTTCTTCTTTTTTAATAAAACAAACATGTTAATTTTTAATAGTTCAATTTCATCAAAAGCACTTTAATTCTCTATATGCTCATTTTAAATTAAAATGTTTATCTCTAAATTCGAACATTAGATAATTAAGAATCTTTGCTTCATTTTCCAACATTTGGATACTAAGGTACTTTGTTGATTGTGATTTGTGATATACCATTTCAATAGAAAAAAGAGATAAATTATTTTAATCATTTAGTGTAACTAATAATTTCAACAGCTCATAATGAATATTAAGTTCCAAGATTTTGTTTAATTTTTTTTTATTTGTTTAAATTACAAACTGAAAATATATAATATATTCCTAATTTAGTCTTTATATATATATATATATATATATATATATATATATATGTATATATATATATATATATGTATATATATATATATATGTATATGTATGCATGGCTATTATTTTTATTATTATTGTTAGGAAACTTCCACAAAAGCTATTATAACAAAATTAATTATTTTCCATGACTATTGTTTGTATATTTACGGGTTGTAGTTATAGTTTAAGATGTTTCGTTTATAAAAATTCGCGGATTTGTATAATTCGCATGTACATTTATCTAATTCACTTATTTTTATAAATTTGTTTTACGAAGATCAAAAGTGTAAACAATTATGCAAATTATAATATAGAAATTTCGAATCATACAAAAGCTATACAAATTATAATATACAAATTTTGAATTATACAAACATGTGAATTATACAAAACTAAAAAGTTGAGCCGCGTAATTATAGCTACAAGTAGGTCGTGAATTCTAATTAGGGCAAACTATAGGTATATTAATTAATTGACTAGTATATATTTACTTATACGCGTAATTTTTCCTTATTATTATTATAAAAGTAATTAATTGGCTTTTCTTTTTTGCATGGTCTGAGTGTATGTATATATAATGTGTTTAGTTAGAAGGTTTAATTTTTAAATCACTATATATTATTCATAATAATGTGTTCTTAACCAGTCCAATCAGGTCTAATCTTGATCAAAACAAACAAAATTAGGCTAAACAACAATGTCAAATTAGTTGACATCAACCTTGTACGATTGAATCGATGTCAAATCTCAAAATGATGATTAGCCAAAATATCTAATCTTACTTAGAGTTTTGATTAGGCCAATCAAATAATCGAGTTTGAATTTTAAGTATGAAATAATTCTAATAGTGAGTACTTTTCTTTTTTTTGCTTTTGATGAATTTTATATTGCGCGAATTCAATTTAATCATAAAATTCTGATACTTGAACATGTGAAACTTCATTAAATGTGTATCATCAAATCTCAAAACGATAATTAGCCAAAATATTTCATCTTATTTGGGAGTTTTGATTATGTCAATTAAATCACCGAGTTTAAATATTAAGTATGAAACAACCCAAATTAAGAGTACTTTTGATGAATTTTATTTTGCGCGAATTTAATTTAATCATAAAATTCTGATACAAATGTTAAACATGTGAAACTTCATTAAATGTTCATTTGTATCATCAAATCTCAAAAACGATGATTAGCTAAAACATTTCATCTTATTTGGGAGTTCTGATTAGGTCAATTAAATCATCGAGTTTAAATATTAAGTATAAAACAACTCCAATAAAGAGTACTTTTGATGAATTTTATGTTGAGCAAATTTGATATAACAAAAGTTGTGATGTGAATATTGTTGAACATGTGAAACTTCTATTATATGTTCATTTGTAAAGCAAAAATTCACCTAAATAAAGGGAAAAGAAGACTATAAGTTGGGTTTTTTGTGGATCCACAAAACATGGAAATGTTGATGAAACAATATTGGTAGGGTCAAAAGTGATTATGAAAAATAGGAAGAGAAAACATGTAAGGTTCCTCAAGGGGTAGACACAATCTGCTGGAATCTATCTGTTTGCATTATTCATAATATATACTCTCCTTGTCCTAAACATGGAGGGGTAGTAGCCTAGAAAGGTCCATCCATCCCCAACCCTCTAACCCTAACATGCCAAACACGCGAGTCAGAATTTTTAATAAGCGAATTAAAAAATAAGAAAAAAAATTAAATATATGAAGTATTCCGCGTTCATGATATAAAATGAGTAGCCTAGAAAGTTCCACCCCCGCCCCAACACTCCATACACGTAATTCAGAATTTTTAGTAAGTGGATTCAAAGAAACAGCAGGAAAAAAAAAGAAGATAATCGATTACATGAAATATTCCACGTTCATGCAATATTCTAGTTAGGGCTATACTCTAAGAGGCATAACGTAGATATTATATCATGATACAAATATCAATAATTGATTTCACATATCAGTCATAATTTTTAATTAGGGAATTCAAAGAATAGAAAAAAGAAGATAATTAGTTAGATGAAGTGTGTGTATGTATATTACATTATGATATAAATATTAGTAGTTGATTTCACGCACGAGTCGAAATTTTCAATAAACAGATTAAAAAGGGAAAAGGAAAAAGAAAAAAAGATAATAGGTTGCACTACAAGAAAAATATGAGTCACATGAGGATTTTCATGGATTAATATGAAAATCTACAGAAAATTTACTTTTCTACCAATTTCATACTAATTTCTAGGAAATCTTTATGTAATTCACAATTTTCTTGTAGTGTTATATGAAGCATTTCGTATTCATACCATAACCAAGTTAGGGCGACAATCTAAAAAGAGCATAAGTAGATATCATATCATGATACAAATATCAATAAATGATTTTATGACTCAAATTTATAACTTATAAATCACACGAAAATGATTTTACTGTAACTTTAAGACTCCAACTTCTTAAAGCGGGATGAAAGGATATTATATGCTAATTACAAATTTCTTTTTCTTTATACATTTAAAAGAGATTCAACAAATTATATGTATACATTAATTTTCTAATTATAATCGCAATTTAGATTGAAAATTGCAAAAAATAACCTGTAAAAGTTTTTCAAAATTCGAAAAAAATGAAATTCAATTTCAATTTTTTTTAAAAAAATATTCATGACCAAATGGACAATATACTATATCATTAAATCACATGACTTTTGAAAGAAAAAGAAGTAGAAATATTATCATACCCTTTGTTTTGTGATATAATATGAATGGAGGAGCTATATACTTTTTTTTTTAATTAAGAAAAACTATATAATAAATATTTTTGGATTTAAGCTAGACAGGATATTCAATTTATGATTTTAGGAGTGTGGATTAAGTGAGACAGGTTGTACCAGACAATATATGATGCGTTTGGGAATCTTTATTCATAGACACATATACTATTTACGATCTTTGGTACATGTTGTACATTAATCATGTGAGTTTTCTAGAATATCGTGTTCGTAATTTTTAATTATTTCATTTCGTTTTAATTTATTTGATTAATTTTAATTTTGATACGAAATTTAAAAAGTAATAAGATTTTTGAATCACGTAATTTTAAAATGAAGATATATGGAATGTATGAAGATGTTCTTTGATTTTATAGTCTTATATATTTTACGAAGAAAGTTGAGAATGAAAAAGTTGTTAAAAATGGGAAAGATGTTTGTTTTGTATAGACTAAAAAGAAAAAAAAGACAAATAAATTGAATCAAAGAGTTTATCAAGTAATCATTTATGGAGTTGCTTTGATAAGAAATGGTTAATGACTTTTTATAATAAATTTTTTGATGTAAATTTGAATTAGTTAAGTCAGATCTCGACAGAAATATCGAATCTTATTGAAAAAATAAAAAATTATACTGAATCTGCTATTGATTTTAATTTAAGTAGATCTTATTTGATTAAAAAACACAATTTTTTTTTTGGTAATATTGAATAAATATAAATAGTAATTTGATTAAATTTAGTGTTGTTTTATCCCTACTAATAAGATTACTCATTCCTCACGTAGTTAAATAATAGGATTAGAATTAATTTTTTCTCAATAAAATAACTAAAACGAAAAAAATGCTCTTGAGGTCCTTAATCTTTTTTTAAAAATAACTAATTAAGAAGAGGCTTTTTATAAATAAATATTTTAATTTTAATTTTAAAATTATATAATACATGTTATTTTATGCAGTCAAGTAAACTTTCAAAACTTGTAATCTTAAACGTATTATAACATTTGTAAAACTATAAACCCACTCATTAAACATAAAATGAAAACTAAGTTAAATTATTTGTAAATAAAAAAAATTAAAACGAATTAAATAGAATAGAATACTAATAACTACTCAATAAATGAGAAGGTATTAAGAGTGTGTTTCAATTAGTGTAATTCTTTTTAATAATATTAAATCATTTAAAATATAATTAATTAGAAGTAAATACTCATAATAAATGAAATTAGCAACTTAACAATTAAGTTAAGATAAATAAGCTATAGCATGTTAAATTTTTATATACTTATAAAAGTAAAAATTGACAGTTATGGGCCTTCATATTTTGAAGAATCTTATGTAGGTCCCTATATGATGTTATATTTATTATTTTTTCTATTTTAAATCTTCTTGCATGACCAAATCCTTTTTTTTTTCTTTTCTATGGTCAAAAAGTCTTGTCTCTTTTATTCTCTATCCAATTAATACTAGTTTGAACAAATGATAACATAATCGAGTAAGAATTTTTATTAAAAAAAAATAAAATAATAAAATTAAAAGTTAATGCCAACTATATCTACAAGTTCCTAACTAGTTTAGTCTTTATATATTAATAAAAAATTATTTATATTCAATATTTATTTATCATCTAACAATTATAAAAAATTATTTATACTCGATATTTATTTATCATCTAACAAATTGTTGTAAAGTTCTAAGATATCCATGGGATACATCTCATAACAACAAAAATACAGCATTTATCTTCCACTTTCGTTGCAATTTCATTATGACTATTTAATTTATTACTTTTCATATACAAAATTGATAATATCTAGGTAATAATTTTGAAATCAATTTTAATAATTTAATAAGTATTCTGTATCAGTACCATTTATTTTGTACGGATTCTGGAATAATTTTAGGCAAACCATGTGTTGAGAATCTTTGATTTTATATCCAAATATTGATAGGAGTTTGCAATTTAAATTTTATAAACATGTAAATAGTAATTTCTTGTGTTATTTGTGTTTCATATCGAGTCATAATATCATACATCATATAGCAAAAAAAGTTTGAACTAGTTTATTAAGGTTTTATGTTAGTCAAATTCATTAAACTAAGATTTTCAGTTTACAATTATTCTGCAATCATTATTTGATATTTGTATTTTTGTATATACACCGAAAAAAAGAGAGACCTCAATAAGCTTTGAAGTTCAAAAAAAATTGTGCATTTTTTTTAAGCTATTAGACGAGTGAAATCAAACTTTTCTCAACAAGATAATAAATTTAAGATTGAATATTGAATCGGGCATAAAAAATCAATGGCAAATGAGAAGATAGGCCAGACAAACTAGTCATTCTAAAATTTTACAAATCTTTCAAAATATGTCTAATTAATATGAAGGTGATTATAAAATCGTAAACCATCTAAGTTTGTGACAATATTTTTATGTGTCCACTAGAATAGGTCACCTAGCCTATATTATCTCAATTCTCAACTAATGGATCTCCCAAATTTATAGGCCAATAAATAAGAGTTAATGTAAGTCACCAAATATCTTTAATTAAACCAACAAATTTGTGTGCTTGCACATGTTATTTAATCTCCCCTTAATTAAATTGCATTATTAGTGGTACTATATCAACTAACCTATGATGCTTTAAATAGTGAACAATATAATGTAAGTGGATCAAGTCAAGTAGGATTCACCTTTATGAGATTAGTAAATACTCTGTTCGTTTCTTTATATAAATAGTTGGTTCATAATATTTGTCATTTCATAAAATTAATGTATAAATTAACATATTGTTCATTTTTTTATCTTGTGAGTTATTAGTCTTAAAAATATATATTTGACCAACTTAGAAAAGTTAAGTAAATGATTCATGTTCATTAGTTAAATTAATTCATATTCATTGATTGAAAATTTAAATTTCAACAAAATTTAAATGAGGATAGAAAGGTAAAGTTATATATAATTTCTTAATGCGAATAGAAATAAAAAGTGTCATATAAAAAAGAACTGAGAAAATAGTAATATTAATGCTAAATAAAAACACTAATTAGGGGCGGACTTAGCTTAGAAATTAGCGCTCTATAAATTTACACAAATTCATTTCTATCGAGACGTTGTACATAAATTAGTTTTTTAAATCAAATAACTATAAAAATTTAATTGTTAACTTATAGGCTGCTCTTCAATTTGTATTTATCATCGATAAACATAAAGAAATTTTACATTGTTATTTTAGTTGTTCGTCTAACCTCTTATAGTAATATATTGTCAAAGGGTGGATTCGTGGGGTATATCATAATTTACATAAATTTTAAAGTTTTTAATAAAATTATAAATTATACTTATATATCTTTTAAAATTAATATAATATTATCTATTTGCCTTCGTAGGCGAAAAGGTTAGATAGTGCGTTTGGTCGAATGGTGAGGAATATAGATCCATTCTTACATAATATATTATTTTTATTTGAAATTATAGATTTATTATGTTGTATATTATATTATTATTATTATCATTGTAATAATAATAATAACAATATATTAAGTGTAATTTTATAAATGAGATATGAAGAAGAGATATAGAATACACACAGACCTTATCATTACGTCGTAGAGAATTTTAAAGGACTTTTGATCACTCGAATACAATAAATTGAAGCAAGTAGGAAAAATAAATGACAATAGAAAGCAAAAATAAGAGACTGTAAAAAAGACGAAGGTAAAGCTAATACTATTACCGATAGCCACAACCAAACCTAAATACGTCGAAAAGTAAAATAACACTTCATTATCTACTAATCTTCTACTCCAATCTACGATTTTCATTCCATCTTATCAAATATATTATCATTGCACATAAATTAAGTTTATAATTTATTATTTTCTAACATTTGATAAAATTGTTTTAATAATAATAAAAAAGTTTAAAAAAAATATTACACTTTTGTACCACCTTGCACCTGCTCAAGATATGGTAATCACACAAGATTTTCACACCAGGAAAAAGGTATCACTGCTGACATCACCTGTATCTTTTGGGTGGATTTGGTGGGTCCCACTTTCACCCCCACCCTACCCCCTACCCCTCCACCTTCCAAAATACCCTGACCCCCACTTTCCCTTTTTCCTCTAAAAACTTATTTTCCTTTCAATATTTATACCATACTTTTTTTCCATTACAATATTATACAAACAATAACTCAAATCTTCAAGAATCATTTTTCCCATCACCCAATACATTATAAGTATCAAAACCCATATTTCCAAATTTTTAAAAAATTAAAAAAAAATCACCTTTTTTTTTTTTTAAATCAGATTTTCCCATTGCTTGCCTTGTAATTCAAAAAAAAAAAAAATCAATCTTGGAAATTTGGAGAGATTTGGTCAGATCTTGCTTTGTGAGTTGTGGAGATTTTGTTTGCTATTTTACTTCTATACAAAGGCAAAAACTTTCCTCTTTTTTTCTCCAACAAACTCATCTTCTTTTCTTTTTCAAAGAATCCCATCAAAGAAAAAAAAAACCCCAACTTTTTCTTTTTCCCCCCTTCTTTTAAAGATCTGTTTTTTTCTTTTTGGTGAAAAAATTGTTAACAATGGGAATGGCTGCTGTTGAGTCTCAGTTTCATGTTTTAGCTGTTGATGACAGTGTTATTGACAGAAAACTCATTGAGATGTTGTTAAAAACCTCTGCTTGTCAAGGTACTTTCTTGATTTTAGGATTTTGAGTTTATGAATTCAAAATTTTAGAAAAAAATGCTTTTTTGCAATTTTATAACTCGTGACCATATGAGATATGAACTCTTGTTTGTTGATGCAGTTACAACAGTAGATTCTGGAAGTAAAGCTTTAGAATTTCTTGGTTTACAAGAAAATGAAAAGAATCAAACTTGTGTTTCTCTTGATAATCATCAGGTAATAATTTAATTAATTTCATTTTGATGGAACTATTTTTTTGTATGAATTTTTAGCTGAAAAAGTTAAGTTTCTTTTGTTTTTTTTTCTGTTTGTTGAATTTGCAGGAAGCTGAAATTAATCTTATTATAACTGATTACTGTATGCCTGGGATGACTGGCTATGATTTGCTTAAGAAAATTAAGGTATCTTTTTGTTCTTGTAAATTAGTTTATTTAGAACATAATTTTACTCATTTATGTTGATTGGGGTATTATAAAAATCTAATCTTTTTTTAAACCCAAGTGTGGTTTATTCAATTTTACCCAACAAACATAGTTTTTGGCATTGTAAAAATTTGATCTTTTTGTGTGCAAGGGGCTTCTCTTAGTTTTGGGATCCTATTTTTGACTTTGTATTTAGAAGGTGAGTCGTAGTGTAACTAGTAAAGTTGCCTCTAGGAAGTCACGAGTTCGTGCTGTGGAAACAACTTCGATAAGGTGTACAATAGATACTATGTTCTTGCCCTTTTATGTTTCTAGTTTTAGCGTAACTAGGAAAGTTGCCTCTATGTGACTAAGAAGTCACACAAGTTTCGAGACGTGGAAACAATCTCTTGCAGAAATGTTTTACGCCCTGGCCCTTCTATGTTTGCTCTTTTGTATCTAGATCTAGTGTTTAATTCTTGGACCAATTTTGGTTAATTTACAGTTTCTTTTGAACAGGAATCTGCATCTCTGAGGAACATACCAGTAGTGATTATGTCATCTGAAAATGTTCCTTCAAGAATCAGTAGGTAAGAAGAGAACAATCAAATTCATCGACGCGAACATGTGACCTATAGGTTGATAACTTTACTGTTGTTCCAAGACTGATTCGATTGATTGATTTACAGATGCTTAGAAGAAGGGGCAGAGGAATTTTTCTTGAAGCCAGTAAGATTATCAGATGTTAATAAACTTAAACCTCATATGATGAAAACCAAATGTAAAAGCCCCAAACAACACCAAGAAGCTGAGATAATTGTGACACAAGACAATCAAGAATCAATAGACACAACATATGTTGTTCCATCACAACAAAATCAAGAATCAGACAACATAGTACAACAACAACAGAAATCACAAGACAATAGTAACAACAATAACAAGAGAAAGGCCATAGAAGAAAATCTATCATCAGATAGAACAAGACAAAGATTGAGTAGCCTTACTGCTATCTAATCTAATGAATGATGCATATATTATAATTTTTCACTTTTTTTTTTCCTTCACAAAGTTGCTAAAGTAACATTTTTTAGGTTAATTCTTTTTTTATTTTTTTTGGGTTTTTGTTATATAATGTTTTCTTGTTACTTACATAGCTTGGATAATACAAATATTAAGTTGACATGTAAAAGGTCTATTATACACATTTCATATGAAAAAAATTCTCCTAGCTTTGTTTAGGCTAATCTAAGGAGGGATTACATCAATTATCTTTTTGTTTTTGTATATAGACAAATGGTATATGACTTCTTTTACCTCAATTTAAAGATTTCTTTTTCATTTTGCGTCGTACAATTTTTAATTAGAGTTCTAATACCTCCTTAACGTGTTAGAAGTAGTGAAATTATGTTCCGTCTTGTTGCCCTTTGATTAGTTTCATAGTGGGGAATGTACTTTATGTTGGGAATTAAACACACAACACACACAAATAATCTAGAGAAAAAGAAACGGAACGCAAACGGGACACACAAGAATTTAACGTGGTTCGGTTTCCCTACTCTACGACTGTAACAGGAGGATTTTATTTCACTTGTGCTACTCAAGAATTACAAATACAAGGATCATATTTATAGGAAAACCAAATGGTTAACCTAGGGTTTCAGTAATGGGTCGGGCCGGCTCACAAGCCTCCACAAAGCCCAACAATCTCCCACTTGGAGGCTTGAAGAATTTCAACTGTCATCCACTTAGAACACTTGTATGTCTAGTAATCTTTTTCAACTCTCTCCTGCTACAGCGGCCTTCTCATCAGTCAACTGAAAGGCCCGTTGAAGCTCCCCGAAGCTTCAACACATCAGTCACGGCTGAAACTGCCCTTGACTCGTCCTCGGTCCCTACCGGCTCCCACTTGAGACACGAACTGCCGGATCCTAGAACTCCCTGAGAACAAACACTCTCCATACTCAGCAAGATATTTTCTGGAGACGTATCAACAGCTGGAATACTGGTTCTCTTGACCCACTGTCTTCTAGGAGCCTTGGCTGAAGCACGGCCGGTGCTCCCACTGCCACAAACGCCTCTGACTGGTCTTCCTGAACCTTTCCTTGCTCGTTCATCCTGAATCTGACCTGTGGCTCTGGGTTTCTTTCTTGCAAAGACAACCTTCTTCTGCCCACGAGATTCTGTGAACCGGACTTTGTTTTTCTTCTGAACTGGGACGGTCACTCCCTCAGACGGTAATCCGACAATATACAACGATCCTCTTTTTGTTCCACGAGCCATGACAAGATTGCCCCTCACGACCTTCCACTGCCCATTTCCGAACTTCACATGATGTCCCTGTTCATCCAACTGCCTAACAGAAATCAAACTTTTCGTCAAGCTTGGAACAACTCTGACATCCTTCAAGGTCCAGAAACCGACTGGCGTCTTCAGCACCATGTCACCCATGCCCGTAACATCAAGAGCTCTATCGTCTGCAAGCCTTACCTTTCCAAAGTCTCCAATAACCAGATTCTGCAGTGCTTCACTGCTGTGGGTAGCGTGAAAAGAAGCACCAGAATCCATGACCCAGGAATCCACATTGCTCTCCGCGCAACAGATAAACAAATCCTCGTCGGCGCTGTCTTTTGCAATGTTGACTTGTTTGTCTTTCTGGCATTGATTCCTGAAATGCCCCACCTCCTTGCAGTTCCAACATGTTACACCTGAGCCATCCCGAGCCTTCGACTGACTCATTCTTCGGTTCCTGCTCCCACTACCTCTGTTATTTCCTCTGCCTCTGACGACGTTTAGCATATCACCTGATGATTCTCCAGAACTCCTTCTTCTGACATCCTCGCCAAGAACGAGATCACGAATCTTCTCAAAGGTGAATCCATTAGGTCCCACTGAACTGGCAACTGCTGTAACCGTTCCGGACCAACTGTCAGGCAATGATGATAACAGTAGTAAAGCTTGAACTTCATCATCGAACTTAATGCCAACTGACAAAAGTCTGGCTAAGATCGAATTCAATGAGTTGATGTGCTCGGTAACTGAACTGCCTTCCTTCATCTTTGTGTTCACCAACTCTCTAATCAGAAAAATTTTGTTTGCTGCAGATGGCTTCTCGTACATGTTAGACAAGGCTTCCAAGATGCCTTTCGCTGTCTTCTCCTTAAGAATGTTGAAAGCAACATTCTTGGTCAACGAGAGTCGGATAACTGACATAGCTTTCCGATCCAAACCTGCCCACTCTGCATCAGACAATTTTCCTGGCTTGTCACCCAACACTACGTCCAAATCTTTCTGAACCAGCAAATCTTCAATCTGCATCTTCCACCAACTGAAATCTGTACCATCGAACTTCTCAATTCGGAACTTCCCATCTTCTGCCATCTCAAAGGACTAAATGAGATACTCGGTACAACTAATTTCAGATCTTCGGCAATTCCCTTAACGGCGTTTTGCACGGCTGTAGCTTGCGAACGGCGGCGGCACACTCCTTCCCGACGCGGCGGCCAACGGAACGGCGCGACGAACAGCACACGGACGACGGCTGTTCGCACCCTGCGCGGTTCTCCTAGCCGGCTGCTGCTTGAGGTTACCCACACGGTAACGGCGGCTCTCTTCCCTGCACACAGTTCTTCACACAAGAACCCTAGGTGACAATTTCTCACAGTTTTGTGTTACAGTGTTGTTGAAACCTCGCTCTGATACCAATTGTTGGGAATTAAACACACAACACACACAAATAATCTAGAGAAAAAGAAACGGAACGCAAACGGGACACACAAGAATTTAACGTGGTTCGGTTTCCCTACTCCACGACTGTAACAGGAGGATTTTATTTCACTTGTGCTGCTTAAGAATTACAAATACAAGGATCATATTTATAGGAAAACCAAATGGTTAACCTAGGGTTTCAGTAATGGGTCGGGCCAGCTCACAAGCCTCCACAAAGCCCAACACTTTACGCGCTCCATTTAAGCAACACGTGGTAGCCACATCGTTGCTACGTCTCTTTATAGCTTTTTGTTTGCCATGTCATCATTTTTGTTGTCACCACCAACCACCACAGTTATATCAAGAAAACTCCATTGCCACCATTGGTAACATGAGCAAAAAGGGATGGTAATTCAACTTCAAAGTAACTAAGAAAGATAATAGGATTCTAGTATAGTTAAAGATCGTACAAATCAAAAGTAAAATACTTTAGAATGGTATTTTATAAACTTTTTTTTGTTGTGTGGGGTAGGGTCATTTATATACAAGAGGAATGTGAAAAAGAACTTTGAGATATTAATTTCTTACAAGAATTAGTACTAACTTTGACTAATAGAACATTCGACTATTAAAGTTCTCTAAAGTGATTAGCTTCCTCAAAATCTTCTTTTTTATATTGGAAAGATTTTGGGTTAACTTTTCAAGATAGCAATTGATTTGTTGAAACAGTTTTTTGCTTTTCTTTGTATGGTTGAAATAATACCTTTTTTTTTTTTTTTTTTTTTTGCCTTTTTCTTCTAATGGATTATCTCATATTATAGTCAAATGAAATTGAAAATGTTTTTCTTTCTTAATTAAGAAAAAAAGTAATGTCTTAAAAATGCTCATAGTTCTTTAATTATAAAGTTGACTACTCATCAAAATTGAAAGACACTTGTCATGAAAAGATAATTACTCTTTTATTTACTGATGAATAATCTTTTTTACACGTCGCTGAATGTTTAACCTTGAAGTATTTGGTTATTGAACTACATAAAAAAAACTTTCATATATCAATTGGTTGCAAGTTCTAACATTGACAATTAAAGTTTCATGTCTAATCTTGTTTATTTTGTCTAAGAAAGTGTTTTAGCTATCTCAAAATCCTCATTTCTTTAAAGAAGAAAGATTTTGGATAAGTTTTGCTTTAGATGGTTGAAAATAATGGCCTCTTTCTCCTTTTTTTTTTCTTTCCTAAAGATGATTTGATGCTAGAGTCAAATAGAATTGATTTTTTTAAATCTTTTTTATTTATATAAATGAAGTGACATTTTGAAATTGTGGTTAGATCATAAAATGAGTTGTTTATTGAGTAAGAAGATGATAGGATAATCTTATGAGCAGTAGCGGAGTTAGAAATTACAAAATAAAATTGTGTTATTCAGAGTTTGAATTTGAAACTTCTTCATTCAAATGAACCAATTCAATTTTTTTTGTTAAGAGTGTCCAATTTTAAAACGTATATTCTTTAATATAAATTTTGACATATATATACGATCTAAATTTTCGATGCGTCTGAGTGGTAATCTTTTTGTATTTATGATTTAAAAAAAAAAGCAAATTTAAAAGAATTGATCAAACAATCTTTTGTTTAGTGGGCCTTATTGTTTGTTATGGGCCCTAAATGACTCTGGCTATGTCATAATCTTTTGGGCTTTACACTTTTCATGTCACTATGGGCTCAGATAAGTCCATTATTTGCATCTTGAGCTACAAAATTTAGATTTTTTTTTAAAATTCGAGGAATTGGAACAGATAGACAATTGTTTCATACAATTGGCAACATATATTTCAATATTAATTAGCAATTAATAAATCAATAAAAAATGAGCAAATTTTAAGAATAGAAACATAAAAATCATATTAGCGATCTATAACTATATTTTTTTATTTACGCTCCAACAAGCTATATTTGTTATGGAGCATATGATTTGCAGGCATTTTATTTGTATAAAATCGCAACAACTATATATATATATATCGGTTATATAATTGTATATATTGTGTTCGTATATTTGCATAAAATTTGAATTTGTGTAAAATTAAATTAAATTAAAATATTTGTATTTGTATATCAAATATCTCTATCTCACTTTATACAACACAAATTATAATTTGTGTTTGAATAAAGCGAGAAAGAGAGAAAGACAAAGGAAATCTGGACCCAGGGGAGAGGGGGGGGGGTATTTATATTTGTATAATTCTAAGTGTATAGGACGAAGAGATTTATATTTGTATTTGTATATACAATTTTCTCTCGCTTTATAAAAACACAACCACAATTTATAAATTTGTGTTTGTATAAAGTGAGACAGGCGAGCCACAAAGTGGTGAGCGAGATTTCAAAGTTATAAGAGACGAATGAAAATGTGTTTGTTACGAATTAGAATTAAATGAAACTATAGATATATCATTTATTTTGACTTAATAGGTCATTCTAATGCACAATTTTTTTCGTAAAAAAATTGGCACGTATTAGCCTAAAATTAGTATATCGACATTTTTAAATTATTATATTTAAAAATAATAAATAATATTTGATATCATTTCTCTTCTAACTTCCAACCAGTTCTCCTTAAAATTAGCAAAAAATTATTCAAAATAATCACCTTTCCAATTCTTTGTATTTCTAAAAAGAAAAAAATTTGTTAATTTTTTTAAATACCCTATTTATTGCCAATTAAGTCTATAGGTTGTTATACTATTCTATTTTTTTAATTATAAAAATAATAGAAAAACTATTGAAAAAATGTTCCATTATATTATATTCAATTAAGTCATTATAATATAGGGTTCCTACCCAATATTTATTGCTTGATATAAATGTCGAGTGTGAATTTTAGTTTAAATAATCATGAAAACATTATATTGATGTTCATGTTAGATCACTTCTCATATCTTTGTGAAAAGATTTTTTTTGGTATTAAAATTAATTCACGATATAATAGTTAAATATTTGATAAAAGTTAATATTCCATGAATAATGAGTCAACGAGGAGTTTAGTGATAAACAAAAATAAAGTAAGTGTATGATTGTTAATATCCGCATATTAATTGAAGCAAATGATATATATGAAGTATTTAATGATAATTATTATAATTGATTGCTTGATAAAAATACATGCTATGGTAGTTATCTATTAGTTTGAACTTTGATATATTTATTAAATTAAGTAACTTTTAAACTAAACTCATTATAGAAATTTATTACTATTATTACGTTACCATATATTAATAATCTGATTATGTAAATATTTTTATGTGACTAAACTTAAGTATCAAATGTAAAAAAAACTTGAAAAGTCATGGAAATTGATAAAAAACAATCTTAAAATATAAAATCACTATTGAAAAAAAAAGTTTTTATTAAGTTACAAACTAATCTTATTATAGAAATTTAATTTATAGTATTATCATATATAAATAAGTAAGGTAGCTATACATTTTATGTATCTATTACCATAAACATAAAAAAATTAAAAACTTGGAAAGTTGGTGTGTTGATAAGAAAAAAAATCTTAAAATTATAAAAAATCACTTTTGAAAAAGTTAACATTTTTTATGAAGTTATAAACTAAACTTTTTTTTTTTACCATAAATATGAAAAATCCAAAGTACCAAATATAAAAATGTTTGAAAGTTGAAGGAGTTGATAAGGAAAAAAATTTAAAATTACAAAAATCACTATTGAAAAAGATAGGTAACTGTCGTAACTGTTTTTATTTTGGATAAGGGGTTAATTCATAATTTAAGCAAAGTATAGGGACTTTATAGATAATAATATCAAATATATATATGTAAACTGAAAAAGTGTACATATATGAGTTTGTCCTTCGGTGATCTATTCGAAGAACTTTGCGAAAAAAAGGAGAAAAACGAGGAAGCGGTGAACAGAAATTAGACGGCACCGGCACCGGCAACGATAGGTGAGTTTCCGATTAGGCTTTTTCCGGCGATATATTGTAAGTGTTGATGATTTGTAGCAGAGGTAAAGTTTCGTTGAGACTCAATTTTGTAAAATGGTTTGCCCTTGATAAACTGAACTGAACTTATTTGTAAACGTAGAGAAGCTGTAATCGGTTGAAAAATTGATTTTTTATGTATTGTTGGAGTGATATAGGTTTAAATTTAGCTACATGCATAGTGAATGATTAGTAATTTTGTAGAGATGAATTTGACTTGGTTGGGATTTGGATTGAGTAGTTGTTGTGTTACATGTTTGGAAATGGGAAGAAAAAATATTGAATTTTGTTGTTTGTTCTCGTTTTTTTTTGTTTATTTGTTGGGAACATGTTCTCTACCTCACACATGGTAGGAGTTTGGGGTAAGGTCTGCGTATATATCTACTCTGTATGATGTATCTCATTGGGATGTGGGCATTTTAAAGGATCATAGAGTTATGGTGGTTATGATAAATGTGTGTTTTTCTTTTTGTATTCCATGGTGTTTGTGTCCGGGCGAGCTTGTGCATCTCCACTAATTTCACGAAGCACGTGCAAGACCTCTCACTAGTGCAAGTAGAGTCTCTGTAAAAAGTTACCGAGGCTTGGACTTACGAGAAGAAACCACATACTCCCTTCGTCCTATTTTGTATGAGCTAGTTTGACTTGACACGAAGTTTAATGTTTATGAAAGAAAAACTTTTGAAATTTGTGGTCTAAAATAAGTGATAGCCGTTTGTGTAGCTGTAAATTATTTTAGAAACCAGAAGTGTAAACCACATGCGGAAACTATCTTAGTCTCACTTCCCTCATTTTACTTGCCACTCAGACCACTCCCATCTTATCTCATAGCACTTCGTTCTTTATAATGTCTCTCATGTGTATGCCCGGACTTCCATCTAAGCATCCTTATCTCCATTACATTTATTTTTTAAATGTGGGCATTCTTAATTGGCCAACACTTTGCCTCGTACGACAATGAGCAACACATTCTTCTAGAAAAATACCCCAGATGCAAGCTTCCGTTTCACCCACCCGGCTCCAACACAATGTGCAACATCATTATAATCTCCCCCTCTCCTTCAATTATGGACCCAAGATACTTGAAGCTTCTCTCTTGTGTACGTACTATGTAGACTTAGAATGATATGCTTCAGTCCCAGCATTATTTTGCCCTTGTACCCATACCTTTTTTCCTCATTTTTCTTCATATTGGAGACTATACGATTCCTCTCTCTCTTTTACAATTTATTTGTTAGTTTTTTACATGATAGTAGTTTGTGAGTTGGATTTTTTTTTCCTTTTTAAAAAAGCTGGCAATTAATAAACTGTGTTTAAGTGTGAAAAGTCCTTGCCTATCCCAAAACACGTTCAAAGATCCTCTTCATGTCCACCGACCCCTATACCCAAAATATTTCAAAATATTCTAACTTTGCCCCAACTAACTTATGGTTTAAGTTTGGACATTGCAGTAGTGATTTTACATGCCAATTGTTTATTCTAAAACAAGTGTTACATGTCAATTATTTATTCTAAAACAAGTGTTACATGTCAATTATGACCTAGTTTTTATCCTTTTCTTTAATAAGTCAAAAGTCATTTGGATGTTAACGTTTACGACAAGGTGGTATTTAAAAGCTTTACAGCTGACGTTGGTGGATTAGGTTGGAGTTTAAAAAGGGTATATCTAACTAACTACATATCCATCTTTCTCACCCTGTAAATTTAACATAGTTCTCCCATGGGTTTCTGTACAACTCCTCAACAAGAAGTAAAGAGAGGTCCATACGCTACCACATAACTTTTTGCTATGGTGAATTCATATGCTATGCTCCTCATTGGAAAACTAACTTGTACACAATGCCTTAGACGTAGTTTATATTCTACAACTGGTCTTGCAGAAATGGAATAGATTAAGTAGCTTGGGATCAAGAGAGTGTCATAACAAGTTTCACATTTTTGCATCTGTTTTGATCAATGTTTTCTGATTGGAGGTTGTAATGTCTCATATTTGTTGATCAGATGGTCGTCATATCATTAAATGTTGAACGTCAAATGTGCTAGAAACGTTGACGATACATGATTACATCTACCATGCAATATAGAAGCACTAATTGTAGAAGAGGAGATTGTGGAGGGAAAGTATTCTTCCACTAGTTGATTTTTCTGTTACTTCTCCTTTTCTGTCGTGTCGCTTCTCTCTCTCTCTCTCTCTCTCTTGTCGAACATAGAAGAAATTGAAGTTCCAGAGATGGTACTTTATACCATATCTCTGGTACCATGCAGAAAAGGAGAGAAAAGACGTTCGGCAATATTTCAGCTTCATTGTTACGTCAAGCTAATGGGAGTTTAAACAGTGATGTACATCATCCTAAAATAGAAGGAATTCTAAGAGTACATAATTGCAAGCAAAGAATCTTCTTAATTGATCCTAACTGATAATTAATCTCCCTAATTGAGATTACAGTATTTTTACAATATTCTTAACACGTAGCGTTACTTGCATTTAGACATTTCTCCTTGACTCTACAACCTGCAGTTTGCTGTGGTTTTGCTTGATGCCATATTGCTGGGTCTTTCATATGTGTAGTTCTAGCTTATTTTTACTATTTATTTTTTGCGGTGCTTTTCTAATTACACCCTAGTTATCTTTAACTTATCAGGTGATATCAGTTGTTATTTATTTTTGTTAGCAAGAGTTGAATTTTTTCTTTCCTGACCTTGTCAACAGAAATTGCATAAAGTTTCTGCTGAGCTTTTTAACATTGGAAGATTGAAGAAATGTCTGGTGAGCAGGTTAGGAAAATCGCGCGTGAAGATATACAACTGGTAAGCATTGTGCTACAATCATAACATTTGTTTTCTTGTTCTCAGTATGAATCATATAATAAGCCCTGAATCAAATGGAAAGAGATAGAGCATGCACATTTTCTCTGAGCATATACAGCAAGTATTTGATTGAATTGCCTGGATAGTTTCATAATATGTAGATATAATTCTTGCTGCTTATAACTCTTTCAGTTACTTCAATGCAAAGGATACTTCACTCCTGCAAGAATTGTTGCCTAACCCTTTAAAATGTTGGTCAAAATTAACATTATTTAAATTAGAAAAGCGAAAAGTGCCACATAATTTAATTTAGCTACATGCATAGTTAATGATTCATATAGATGAATCCGACTTGGTTGGGATTTGGATTGAGTAGTTGTTGTGTTACATGTTCGAAAAAAGAGAGAAAAAACTGAATTTTGTAGTTTGTTCTATCTTTTTTTGTTGATATATCGGAAACATGTTCTCTACCTCTACATTTCACCCTCAGAAGATGTATCTCATTGGGATGTGGGCATCTTATAGGATCATAGAGTATGGTGCTTTCTCTCCTAATCATGAGCTTCTTTGATTTCAGGTGCAAAATCTCATTGAAAGATGTTTACAGCTTTACATGAACCAGAAGGAAACTGTTGATACCCTCTTGCATCAGGCAAAGATTCAGCCTAGTTTCACTGAATTCGGTGGGTGCTCTCTCTTTCTATTTTGTTAATAGTATGCTTTTGACTTTTTCAGATCTGTAGTCTCAAGTTTCTTAATATTTACTTAATTTGGAAGACAATGAATCTGAGGAAATTAAATAGAAAAACGACCTGGTATGAGAATTATTATGATGGAGTTAATTCCTAATATGGTCGGTTATCCAAGTAATGGAAATAACCTAAAATAATCACTTCTGTTTGTTTTTTTTGGACAAATCTTTCAACAATCACTTATTTCTTTTAAAATTATCCTAGCCTTTTGAACTACTTAACTCTGCTAATTTGCTTTGTTGGCATCATGAGTTTCATTTTAATGAAAAACCTCATTAATTGACCCCACCTAAGACCCAAAATTGACCCAACAAGAAAATAAATAGTTTAATTATACCGTGTTTACATAAAGATACAGTAACTTAATAATCAAGTGTATATTTATATATTCTGATGTCTTATTCGTATTAAAAACAAATATCTCTGACTCCTTATTCTTTCAATTATAGAATAAGTTCCCTAAAAATCCAACCTCGTCTTGTAACCTTCTTAAATATTATCACAAATAATTATAATTATAAAATAAAGAACAATTAGTAATATATGAACCATATGCTGACTAATTTAATGGACACCCTAACAAATGACTTGTGCCTTTGATATCAGTTGATGTTGGCACCAAACAAATAAAAATAAACACAGAGAAAAGAAAACTAGCTTCCTTTCTGTCATTTTATACTTCAGGTATGTCAGACAATCAGTAGCCAATGATTATCCACTCATGTAGCAGATTGATTTTTATGATCAAATGGACTAGGTATTTTAATGATCTTCTGATGTTAGTGGAATACTGGAATTCCATACAAAAGAAATTTTTTTGGGGTCAGATTTTGGGTCTTCGGTGGGTTCACTTGATGGGGTTTGTCATTAAAATGAGATTTAATATGCCAACTACACAAAATAGGTGAGTATAGTAGAAACTTAAAAGGCTAGGATAAATTCATTAGAGATAAAGTAATAGTTGAAGAACTTGCATGTGATAAAAAAAAGTGACTTTATTGGGGTAGTTTCATTACTTGGATGACCATTTAAGGAATTAAATCTATTAGGATGAATAGTAAGAGAATTATTTGAAGAGGGATCATGGAAGAAGACATTCCTCCCCCTACTTATTTCAGAATAGTATTACTTATTAATCAGAAATAAAATATTTAAGCTTATTCTGATTGAATTGAAAAATGTGTTGAAATTATTATTAGTATTTGTTTTAAAATGCGTTTGGCCTGTCTTATCTCAAGTAGTTGATGGTTGTGATCTCTGTGCTTCATGTGTCTACGGGGAGTTAATTTGACATCTTGATCTCTTTTCCAGTGTGGCAAAGGCTTGAAGAAGAAAATCATGAGTTTTTCAGGGCTTATTATACGAGGCTGATAGTAAAAGATCAAATTATGAGATTCAATGAGTTGCTTGAGAGACAGGCTGAGTCAATGCGTGTGTATGCAACTGAATCCATTCCTGTGTCTAATGGATCTCAGATTCAACCAGGTAAGGCATGAATATCATAGATTCCCTATTGATCTTCTTGGAAATAATTATTATGCCTGTGTTTTTCTTTTCCATCATAAAATTTGTTATAGTTTCCCACTCTTTTCCAATTTTCAGCTTCCTTGCTTTGTATTTCATACAATCAAATAGGATTTTAGGTTGGATAGTCAAAGGAAAGGTTTGAGGGTTTAAAGTGGCAGATCAAAATGTGAATCTTAGATAGTTGTTGGAAGGATTTTTTCAGGAAAAGTGTCCCAGAGGATTTGTCTTTCGTCACTGTGATTGTGTTTTCAATTTGAGATCATTGATACTTGTTGAAGTTGGTGAATATGATAAAAATCCGTTTCTTGATTTTGATAAGTAAAATTGAGTAAAAGTTTGAGAGAAATGGAGGAAATAAATGAAGTTTTGGTTTCATCAAATCATCAACATCATAGTCTCGAAATCTTCCTTTAGTTTCTAGATGCATGTCAGACGTGAGATAACCATGGTGTGTATGTTATTAATTTAGTTTCCCTTTTTTTATTTCGTTTAGATTAAGGGTGAAGGAGTGTACATTGCGTCTCTGAAAACAAACACATTTTATGCATCTGTGTACCTGTTATATTGCTTTATGTTTTGTACAATTTCACCCTATTAAATACTGATAAAGGAAAAGTAAGTGATTATGTACTATCACATATTGACAGTAGCACAGAACTCAACCTTTCAAGCAACAGAGCATGCTGAGCCTAATGTGAAGCTTGCCAACATGCACCCGACTATTAATGGCAATTTACTTCAAGGTTACACAAATGGTGCTTCATCAGTCCAATCATATGCGCAAGCTGCTATGGATGTTTCTGCTCATGCAAGAAGCATTGATTTGTCACCAAACATGCTATTGCCTCAGCATGCAAACCTGGGACTGATGCAAGGACCAAATGAGGGGATGATCAACTCAGCTGGTTATTCAGGCAACTATGGTGGTGGGGGCATTCTCCAGAAGGCTCCTCCTGGAATCGGGAATCCATCTCTTCCAGATTTTAGCAATGTTGAGCCAAGTGTACAACCAGTGAATGAGGATCCCTGGGGTGTTGATACTTCTTCCTTTGGTTTCTTGGGAAAGATTCCTCGAAACTTCAGTTTCTCGGACTTAACAGCTGATTTTCCCAACACTTCTGGTTTGTGATCCCTTCTCTTCTGCTTATAATATCGTTGATCAATTTCACATGTTTATATGTTTTTACTTTCTGTTCTATACAGAGATTCTAGAGGGCTACTCTGGATCAGCCTTTCTTGCAGCAGATACCAACAACTTTTTGGATCCTCAGGATGAGGGAGACCAAGAAAATCAAGGTTAGTTGTGTGGCATCTAATTTTGAGTTCTTTAGCTTAGTATACACCAATACTAATATCCGTCTCAATCTGGCAGACATTAACGATTCGGATACTATATCAGAAGACGTGAGTTTTGACGATCTTTGCAGTGATTGAATGACAATTCAGATTACCATCTTGCCAGAGTTAACCAGTCTATGTAATCTTATCAGGTTTAGGGGTATAGTTTATTTCAAGTATTCTAACTTAATGTCCATAGCTAAGCAAGTTGTGCTTTAGACTGTTTGCTCTTTCTGTTAAATTGGTTTCTGAACCCATCGACATGGTTTTATTTTCGTATTGACCTCAACGTTTGCTGGTCCAGTTGCTTGTAAATAGAATTGTTAATTTAAAAGTGTTTTGGTTTCTTTTGGAAGTATTAAGTCATGTGGTTAGTTAGACTGAGAACACCCTCGCAAGGACGAGGGGTGGAAGGTATGCTCAACCCTTGATACATTGCTATTTCTTAATCCTTGCTTTCAGGGATAATGAGTCGGTTGGCTCTTAGAGTATAGCCTCTCTCTGGGTTAGTGATAAGAACACTCTCCTATTGACTAGCAAGTGTGCCGTGATGACCGGCCTTAGCTGGTGTGTTCGGTTTACTCATGACTCGTAAATCAAAAATTTTAAATTATATTTTCTCTAGAAAAAGAGAAAAGACATAAAGTGACACTTAAAGTTGTCTCAAATTTTTAGAAAGACACCTTAACTGTATTGGTTTCCTATTATCCCACGAAAGTATTAAATATCATTGTAAAAGAGCCAGTGTGACTCATTTTCTCACCCGGTTTGTGAACACGCATAACAGGCGCGTGAAAGTTTGTTTTTGCTGACAAAAACTAATCAAAAACTGCCATATTACACTGGTTTTCGTTATTAATTATTTACTTGCTTTAAATCATCTTCTTCTTAAAAACATTACCATTTTCAAGCTATTCTTTGTGATCATCTCCATTAAGAACTTCCTTAAAGTCCTAATTCAGCAATCAAAGCTCAAATTTCCTCTATTTCGAAATCAAAATTTTGACCGAGAAAACTCAAACCTAGCAAAAATTGTTCACACCCAAGTGAGAAAATACTAAAATCAAAATCAAACCCAAAAACTTAGAAAGACAATTATCAAAGCAAAACCTAATTACAACACCAAGAAAGAGAAACAAAAAAGAGAAAAATAATCACATAAAAAGATAATTATATATTAAAGCGAGAAGAAGATCCGATTAGCAGAAAGAATAGGAATAAACAGAGATTGAAGGAAAGGATTGTATATTAATAAATAAATAAAATGTCTGTGAAAATGGCAAATTTGATGGGGGAGAGAAATTAATTTAGGAACATTTTTAGTTTTAATGGAAATATAGATATAGCTTGTGTGTATCACATGTGACTATCATTTTTTTAAACAAATCGGGTCGGATTAATATAAGTGTGAACCTCACGCACGTCTGACTAGGTGTGGAAATGGCCTTAAATGGCTCTTTTACAACGATATTCAATACTTTTGTGGGGTAATAGGACACCCGCAAAGTTAAGATGTCTTTTTAAAAATTTAAAACAACTTCAATAGTGACTTTATATCTTTTCTCCTAGAAAAATGATGTTTCTGACGTTACACATTGATCGTATCCTTTTCACTCTCCGCATACCTCAACTTCACTCCACCACCTCACTTCAATGCCCTTTTCATAATATTTATTATATTCTATGCAAATATTCTTAGAATAATATATTTTACTTATTAATTGAACACAAGATTATAAGAAAAAAATTAACTTACTTTTCTAGTTCATATATTATTCTCTTTTGAAACTCTAGTTTCATAGTATGGTGGAAAACCTAGTTTCTTTGGACACTCATTATGATTACGTTATAAACTAGAAAGTAAGAAGACGATCAACTAATATGCTTATGGGTTAATAAAGTATGATTTGATATAAACATTATATACAAATATATATTGCCCAACAAGAGGCTGAAAGAAACACATATAAATTATTGTTTTTCACAAGTTTTATATCTCGACTATTTATTATTCTTTTTAACTATTTAAATTACCTATTTAAACTCATTTTTTTTCATATTAAAACACCTCAATAATGAGTTAGTCAAATATTATTTCAATTGACAACAGATACGTGTAGTCAACTGAAAAACGAAGTGTATTTTAACACAAAGAAAATTATAGTAGATATATGAAACTCACCAAAATATAATAATTTGAATAGATCAATTGAAATATGGACTTCGCAAAAATATAATAGTTGAAATATAGTTTTACCATTTAACTCATATAATATTTTGTACGGATATTTTATAATATTTACACTATTAAGTTAACCTCCAATTTACAGTTGAAATAATTAGGGAAAATACATAAGTATTTTCTAACCTATGTTCAAAATTTTAGAGACACTTATATTATACTAAAATTCTATACCCCTCTGAACTTATTTTATATATATCTACCCCTTTCGGCTTATGTGACAGTAGCTTGAAAAAAATGTCAACACGCGTTGAGTTAGACAGTGTCACGTAGGCTAAAAGGAGTAGAAAATTATTTATAATAAGTTCGGGAGTTACTAGGACCTTAGTATAGTATGTGTGTGTTTGAGATTTCGAACATAAATTGGGTGTACTTACGCATTATAATTATAAAAAGATGATAATATGGACCCAATATGTAGTTTTCAAGATAGTTTTGGGGGTTAAAAGGAACTTAGCAGTTTTCCTAAGACTTAACGGAAAATTTATAAAATCACCATAATAGCACAATCCAAGGTCTTAAGAAGGTTCCAGTTAGGTTCCATCAACCTGGGCGAAACTCAAAGGTAATTAGCATCGGAAAACCCTTAATCCCTTTTAATTTTGTTTTATTTTGTGGGTTTTGGTTGTTGTGGGGTTGGAGGAGGTGGGGTTGGCCAAAAATTGATTCTTGAACTTGGGATTTAGGTTTGGTTGAAGAAATTTAATCTGTGTTCTTGAATTCATTATTATACTTGATTCTCAATTTTGGAGATGGAGGGGTTGTACTATACTGGATTATTTATCTTGTTGAAACAAAAAAATTGAATTTTTTCTGTTAACTGAATATTTCTGAAGGCCTTGTAAATATTGCTGGGTAAATTGAGTTAAGGGGGGTGCTACATAAATACTAAATTTTGAAGTTACTGAGTGATTTGGAATTTTGGATGATGGTTGAGCTTTGAAATATGTGATTTTTATACATGTAGGTATAGTGTATGTCTCTGTGTAGCAAAGATAATGGTTATGTATCATGTCCTTGTGTACAACAATGTTGTTAGGTGCTAGTTATTTTTTTAGCCTCGGTATCTTATTATCTTCTTGTTGTTTCTGCTTGTTGCAATTAGCTTTTTTTTTCACTGTTTGTTTTGTTCATTCAGCTGAGGGTCTATAGGAACAGCCTCCCTAACATTAGTTACAACAATGAGTTTGTTGCTGTTGTTGTAAAAAGACAGTAGAGACTATTTTGTTAGTAATGTTATTAATAATTGCACCTTTGCACAGTTCAGTCACAAGTCACAACTACATTAGAAGCACCAAGTTGGTGCTGCAAAAGCTTTACGAGTCTTTCTTCTGAAATTTGTCTAGTTTTGGTTCATATTTCTTGCCTACATGATGATGAATCTTGTAAGCTGTTAGGTTCTTAAGTTTATAGTTTTCTCCGCAAAGCACCTCAAGGTGGTTAAGCACTTTATAACGGCTTTAGGCATTGCCATAGCAGTCACAGGAAGAAAAATATAGTCCAGATATCTTTACAGTTTTACCACCTCACTATGCAAATAAGAGATGATTCATTGTTTCATCCTCCTTTCCCGGCTCACATGGTTACATGTTTTTCAAATATTCAGCTTACACGCTAGTAATAGGTTTCCTCTTTCAATCCACATCCAGACATTCATTTACTAACTGTATGCGACTCTGCTGGCCTTTTCAAAAAAATATGTTATGTGCACCCGATACTTTGACTACTTCTAACCTCTAAGGCAACAACTTTGGCATTAATCTAATAGTTATAGATACTTATATTTGAGCTACAACGAGTGGAAATTAGTAGCTCAATGAAGCTCATCTCGTTTCTTGAAGATGCATCAAGTCCATCCTGAAGATAGAAGGCTGTCAGGACATCTCTCTTACCTATCGGCTATCACCCAACATTTTCAATATAAACCCGTTGTGCATCTATCCGACCTGGTAGCATATATCCTGCTGTTGAAGTTTCTGCTTCTATGACTGCTTAACTCTCTACTTAAGTTTTCTCTTTTACTAAACCTGCAAGATGCATTTCTTCCACTGTTGGAAGTAAAAGATTTCATTCTAATTCTCATTTGTGTTTTCAATTATTCTGTCAGTAATGAACAATTTGGAGATACTGTAGTAGCAGCGATATCTATTTTCCAGTCTATACAAAATCTAGTGTTTTTGCCTGGTTTCTTGATCTGCCATGTTCTAAATTTTCATGTTTCCCTATTGTGTCCTTTACTGATGCCAATCTTCTCAGTTTTCCTTTTAGATTCATGATAAATCCTATTTGTTAACTTCTTGGACTTTGAATCCAACCAGTTCTTTACTTGGTATTCAAACCCTTCCTTTCAAAATGCATGTTCTCAAATCTGATAGGTGTCTTGATTATCTATTCAAATCCAGCATTATTGGTTAGTGATCATAAAGAAGTCTCAGTAGTAAAGACTCCCTTGTATTTGCATATTTCTCTTCCCAATTTACTGAGATTGAAATTGTTCGAGCTTGTAAAACTTCCCTATGTTTTCTCCAATCAGCCAAGTGAATCTTCCTCTTGTCAATGGAATCTCTTTCGGATCTATATCCAGAATTAAGTCTGAAAATTCCAATGTATCGAGAATTTACAGGACTTAATTATTCTTTCTTCCAGAAAATGTGTCTCATTAAGTTACTCCAAGACATCAGAGTACGTTGCATTATCCTTTTTCTGTTGCTAAGTCATAGAACAACTCCGCCCGTTTGTAGTTTAGATTACGTCCATGGACCTTAGAAGACCCCAAGAGAAGTTGCTAACGCCAAATTCAGTCAAATAAGAAATAGAGTAATCCCCAGCAAGCTTCTCTCAACATGGTTAACCTCCTATCTTGAATATCTACCTTTCTAAAAACATTGGTGCTATGCACTCTGGCTTGTATAGATCATAGGAATTGCATCTATTTTGCAGTCACTATTTTCTATTTCCCATTTTCGATGAACCTCTCTAATATTACAGCCAAGTCCCTCCCTGCTGCGTCATTTCCCAACTCCATAATGATTACTTCCGCTACTCATATTTTTGCAACTTTGCTCCATGGGTCAAAAGAGCAGAAATCACTGGAGAGGACAGCTGAGAATGCTGGTGTGATTCACTTCAGCCATCATCATGGTGTTCCAGCACGGATGTGTACACACACGAGCGCACACACATAATACCCTTCAACTACGTTAAGTTGGTTGCAGCATGATTGGCACTAAGATTATATATTTGTGTCGCGAGTAATTTGTTATCAAAATTATGTGAACTGTGGTTTACCTCTTTTTCTAAAGATTCTGGTGAATTGCTTCTGCTTAGGTGAAATTTGCTATTACTCATCATGGAAAGTTTAATGAAAGAGTATGCTGCTTTTGAAGAGAAAGTAAAGCGTACTATACTCATTGACAGCCTTTCACCTGCGGCTACTGAAGCTGTCGTTAGAGCTTCACTTGATCAATTTGGGAATGTCATTCAGGTCAAGTTTATCCCAAACTACCTTGAACCAAAGACCGTTGGACTATCTGCATTGGTTGAGCTGAAAAATGCAGACCAGGCTAAAACTATAATCTCCGAGATAAGCAGTTCCTCATTTATGATCTGTGGCATGCCAAGGCCTGTCAGGGCACGTGCTGCTGAAGTAGAGATGTTCGAGGACCGTCCTATAAAACCTGGTAGGAAGATAGTATGCCGATGGTTGGACTCCAGTGATCCTGATTTTGAGGTCACCGAGAAGATCAAGCATTTGGTTAGCAAACATGCAGAAGAAGCCAAGTTTTGCCTCAAGGTAAACTTTCTTTATTCATTTCAGCGCATAACACTCTCTCCGTCACACTTTTACTCGTCCATTGTTCTAAAAATATATGTCCACTCTCACTTGTCCAGTTTAGAAAATCAAGAGTTAATTTAACACTTGGTTCCTAATTTATCCTTATTATAAACTATAGTCATTTTCGAAAACATTGAGTTTATTATATTTGAAAAAGTGATATCATAAATTTGTCATTCTATTTATTGCTCCTGGAGGGGTGTGCCACTGGACAAGTAAAAATGGGCGGAGGATCTCATTTTTAAAGTAAACATGAATGTTAGAATTTCATTTTTTTTTCTGTGTAGCATCAACTAGAGGAGGAGGAGAATCTTGCGAAAAAACAGACAGAGATCTTGAACGCAGCGTATAAGAAGTATGAACTCATAGACAGTGTTGTTGGCAACAGAGTCGTTGCACGTTTATCTGAACGTTACAGAGTGCACGTTGCAAAACAGCACTAAACTCGTCTGTCCAACGCTATGCACAAGAAACTGACATAGACCTAATGATTTTGCTTCCTTGCGATCGATTGACATGTTTTGCTTTTTGTGAAAGATCATATTTCAGGCAGTTGAGAGAGCTCACTCTATAAAAGCTTGTGTAGTGTTTGGTTGATCTTGAATTTATGTTTCAAGTAAACCTGCAAAATATTACTTAATACTACATACATGTTATGTTATTGCTAGAGTGTGAAAGCTAATGTGTGTGTGAAGGGTGTGTTCCGTACAGAGTTTTCAATTTTTTCATGTTTGGTTGAAAAATATTTTCTCTCCGATAATAAGTTCTTTGAATTGATGAAAATGAAGATCGTAAAAGAACTAGGGAAAACAAGTTTCACAAGTGGCATTCCACATTAACTGTGTGCTCCTTCCCTCCAATACACTTCATTTTCACCCTATCCATCGATAAAAAGGATTCCATAATTTCAAAAAAAATCAAAATATGTTCAAGGAGGACGTCAATGAAAGTAGCTTTTTCCAATAAAATGATACACTAGTTAAATTAAAATAAGAATAAAAGAAATAGTTTTTTTTTTTTTTTGAAAAGGCGACAGAGACGTGTTTGCTTCAGCACGAACTCCCTCCCTTTTATATAATAAGAGAATTCTATTCGCATGAGTGTGTTTACTCGACTGATAATAACGTTTGGAGCTAATTAATTTCATGTAAATTGTAAATTAAAAAAATTGTTATTTTATTTACGCAAGCCATTATATGTTTGCAGTGTGGGTCTATTCTATGAGATAATGTTGGTAGTAGACATGTGTTTGTGAATGATTGGCTTCAAAATAAAAATACCACAAAAAAGAAAGAGTAAGAAGCAATATTGAGTAAGAATAATTCGTAGACAATATTGTAAGAAAATTGTCTATGAAAAAATTTTTAGAAAATGTGACTAGATGAGGTGCGTGAAATAAAAGAGTGTTATTTTTTTAACTTTACATCAGTCTTTTGAAATTACGTGTTTGGTATGATGGGAAAATGTTTGATTTTCTTAATTATTATTTTTTTTGTATTGGATAAGTAAAAAAATATTATTCAAATATTTAAATATAATTTGAATTCACGTGAATCAGGGACGGAGCTACAACTAACGAAGGGTGTGCAAGTGAACACCCTTCGTCAGAAAGTTATACCATACCTACGAGACAAATTTACTATATTTTAATATGTATTTAGATTTGCAAATACTTGAGTAATTATAGGAGCTAGATCAATGATAAAATTAGTGTTTGAAGTGCGAAGCAGAAGGTTGAGGGTTTGATTCTTGGTCCCTTCAAGTGTTCTTAAACATTTTTATTAGTCAAAATCCACATCAGATTAGTTTCAAGAGTTTTTTGTGACAAATAATTAAACAAAGAGTAATTTTTTAAAATTATGCACACTCTTTATAAAATGGGTTCGATTTTTGGTCCCTTCAAGTGGTTTTTAAACATTTTTATTAGTCAAAATTCACATCAGATCAGTTTCAAGAGTTTTTTGTGACAAATAATTAAACAAGGAGTACTTTTTAAAATTATACACACTCTTCATAAAATGGTTGGCTCCGCCACTGACGTGAATACATATGTTACATGATAAACAACATAAAGCAAACAATTAAAACACAACACACATTGGAGATTTCATAAAACAACACAAAAATCAAGTACTCTATAATTAAAGATTTGTAATTGGACGAGCAAACTCAAGAAGTTCTAAATCTCTTTCAAATATAGCCATATTTTGTTCATCCAACATGACTATAACTTCAACTCCACCTTCACTTTGGTTATCCAATAAAATGAAGAACTTGTCAAAAGGCCCAACTCCCATGCCCACTCTAATGGGCCTTCCCCAACCAAAGTCCACTTTATAAAATGGAAACTCAATCAAACTACTACAAAGATAATTATCAACTTCATCATTGCTATGAAATGGTGTTTTCCCCTTTTTAATTGATTTAACTAAGGCACTTTCCTTAGGATGAAGATTCAATTTCCCCTTCCTCATTTCACCTACCATTTTCGGACAATTCACGTCTTTTTTGTTATTTGTTTCCACGAAATAACCAGATAATATATTTCCACACGTGTCATAAGACAAAGGTGGATTGAGCCTGTGGCGCATATTTGCAACTTGAAAGAGGGAAGATGGTTTAAATGAACCCGAGTTATTAACTCCTCTGGCAACTAGAGCACATTTGTAGAGAAGTGCGCTCACAACTTCAACGCGAGTAGGATTTTGAACTTTTGATTCATGCGCGATTTTAGCTTTCAGTGCATTTAGTTTTTCAACTGGGAATACAAATTTTTTCCCTAAATATGTTGATTCTTTAGACTTGAAAGTTGATACTACAGAAGAATCAGTAGATTGTGGGTAAATGGATTCTCCAACAAAATGAGGAGAAAGTGTTGTATTAATATCACGAGCCAAAATTCCCCAATCATTGAAGAAATTGCTTGTGGTGCAACCATCTCCAATCTTGTGTGATAAGCATCCACCAATTGCTATTCCTCCGCAATCAAAATGGCTTACCTGATCAAAATGTCACGAATAGTTGAACTTCAATTGCATGTACGTAAACATCAAGTAAAAGTACATAAATTTTAGTAAACAATACTGAAGTTCAGACAGAAATAGTTGAACTTCATGTTATTCTTATAGTAACCTGTATTTATAAGGTTAATAAACAGAAACAGAAATAAGATGAAGCAGAAAATACATAAAATACAAGAAGTAATCCGAGTCCACAGAAAATACTGTGTGTCCTTAAGAAATTTAATCCCCTCACTGTACCCAAGGTTATGGATTAATTTCTCTAAGATAAAACGGATTAAACATGTTAAAGAAATAGCGGTACCTCAAATTTCTTTAACTTCAGCGAACTTCAGAACAGTAACAAGTCACACAGACTCAGTCGATCGACACTGTGATTTAATTTGAGAGAAAAATAAATGCAGAGAAAAAAAAATTTCAGTGTTTGAAAAATCGAAAAATTGACTTCCTTTTATAGC
Source organism: Solanum chilense (assembly GCA_032847665.1). Classification (NCBI taxonomy): domain Eukaryota; kingdom Viridiplantae; phylum Streptophyta; class Magnoliopsida; order Solanales; family Solanaceae; genus Solanum; species Solanum chilense. The sequence goes on along the minus strand of CM064972.1, from coordinate 62,155,086 downwards.
CATTTTCAGCAAGGAACGTGTCTGTTCAGTGAAATTTGTTCAAACCGTTTTAACAACTTTTTGGAAAGTAAAACGAAGCCGAGGCCAAGCGAGCGACGACGACGACGGCGCAAGGGGGCATCTTCTTCTTAGCTCTTTAAGAAGTAATGGAAGTGTTTCCTTATATAAGGACAACAATTTCCCTTTCTTTTGCCGATATGGGAGAAATGACTTTTCATTTACACTTTGCAAATGACTTTTCATTTTCCCTCCAAAGTAGTTCCCTCACTTTTCATATTCACTCTTTTCTTTTTCCATTCACACTTGCTAAACCCCAACACTTCATTCATATGTGCCCGAACTTCAATTGAGTATAAAAATTCATATACTACATATCTCAAATTGTTTTAAAGTGGATATATGACTTAAAATGATGATCCTGAAATTTAAATATAAATGGTTAAACAAAACAAAAAATCAAATTAACTATCCTTACTTGAGTTGTAGCTAAATTTCCTTCATTCATGTGGGCATAAGGTTGTTCAACAGGAAAAACAACATGTTCACTATTGGTGTATGGTTGTCTAAGAATATGAGACATGGGACAATGTACACGAACATGTGATAACGCAACTCCCATATCATTACAATCAACATAATTACCATCATCTTTATTCAATCTTCCAGCATAAGGATAATAAAATGAAAGAAGTTTTGAGAGTGATTTTTCAAGAATTTGAGGCACATGTGTAGGTTCATAGTTACCAATTTTTGGGTAGAAAAATGCCATAGGAATAGACATATGCATGACTTGATCAACAAATGAAAGTTTGTGAGATTTTTTATTAGGAGGAGTGAGGATAGAAGGTTTGATTATTTTCTTGGAAATCAATGAAACAAGTGATGACACCATTATGCTTTCAAGTCTTGAACAACCTAAGAGCTATAATTTATAGCATTTCAGTTTTAGATCGGAGGCGTATTCAAGATTTTGAGATTGATGGGTGCATTAAAGTGGATTAAAATACAAATTTGATCGATTTGACATTTAAGTTCTTATCACTGAAAATCATTAAAATGTTATAATTATAGGTTCAAAATTATTATTTTTATCGATCCAACCACTTAGAGAGGTGTTACCCAATTTTAGAAAGGAAAATAAATAAAATAAATAAAATATTTAAATTTCTAATCTCACTTAGAGACTTGCACACAATCATCATCGTATGTCATTATATGATATTTTGAGTGTAGATTCACACATTTTTTTTTATAAAAAAAATATATATATAACACTTCTATATATGATTTCGGAATGAGGGCATGGATTCACTGACCCCGTCGTGGATACGTCCCTTCTTAGTTCTCATGTATTTGTATATATAGAGAGAGAGACAGAGTCAGATTTTTAATTTATAAGTTGTGAAATATATATTTCTTAAAAATTTACGGAAAGTTGAATAGATTATATGTACACGCTTCTTCTGTTCGGATTTAATTGTCAAACATTGACTAGCCACACCTATTACAAAAATAATGATTGATATACTATGTCTACCATATTGCCCGTATTATTTATAGGGTCCAAACATATTTACTAATTTTATTTTTCAAAGACATTAACTCAATGTTAATAAATTGAAGGCATAATAGAGGGGAAATTTTCCTTTCTTAATTCGTTTAAAATGACAAGATAAAGTAGAGATCAAATTAGAAAATATTTGACAAAAGTAAATCTAAATGAGGAAATATTAAATAAATTCTTTAACATAAATACAAAATTTCAGCAAAGTTGATGAATTTTGTGGAACTCGTAATTTGTATTGTGGCTCCACCCTTGTTATATATATCAGTAATAGAGTCTATTCCTATCTTTATTTTGGAGCTAATTAATTCCATGAAAATAGTAAATTAAGATAAAATTTTAATTTAAAGAATGGTTAGTTTTGTTACGCAAGCCATTAATCATTTTAAGTATGGTTTGTGGGTCTATTCTATCTGATAATTTCGGTAATAGACATGTGAAATTTGTGAAAAAATAAATTAACAGAAAAAGAATGAGTAATATTGAGTAGAAAGAATAATTTATAGACAATATTGTAAAAGTTATTGTCTAGGAAAAAAAATTTAGAAAAGGTGGGTAGGTGAGGTGCATGAAATAAAAGAATTTATTTTTTATGAAGTTTATAGTAGTCTTTTTAGATTACTAGTTTCTGAGGACGTCCTTCGCACGTGTGTTCTATGTGAATTTTTATAGATATGTTATAATGACAATAATTTCATGGAAATGTATATGTAAATTGCAATGAATAATAAAATGTAAAATTACAAAATGTAAAATTTAATAAAATATTCATAAAAAAACTAAATTAAGAAGTCTGATGGAGATAAAAAAAAGACAAAAAGAAACAGATTTAAAAAAGATCCAATGTAGACATTATTCTTATAAGACTGATGTATGTATTGATGAAAAAATAAGTACAAAATTAGTACATAACTCTCTGAGTTCTTATCGACTCCTTTCATATTCTATCAAAATTCAAGAGGTTTCTTCATCTACTTTAACTATAGAATGAAAATGATAGCCTAATAATCTTGGTAGGGTTTTCATGAGATTAAAAAAGTTGAATTTATATAGATAGAATAGAAGTAATATCAAAAGATATCTTAAAGTTTTAGTTTAAATATTTGGAGGTTATGAATATGAAAAGATGAGAGTTATGAATATTAAGAGTATAAAGTTGAATAAGTAATTAACAAATAATAATAAATAAATGAAGAATATGAGAAAAGAAATTAAAATTAGCAAACCATGTAGAAAGAACAACTAAAGTTCTTATCACGTAATTAACGTTAATGAATTTAAATTTGTGAAGATACACTCATTCGTTAATAATAATCCAAAGGACATTATCAACGTGTGTCTCCATTTTGCAGATTTGCATCCTTTATATTATTAAATTTTGTTATTTATCATAAACAATAATACTTTATCCACATAAAATTATATTATTCATGAGAGGGGTTAAGGAAAAAGTTATGAGAAGAGGAAAAATATAGCAATTTAGGTAAAAACTTTTTTTTAAAAAAAAATATAATTATTATATACATATGGATAATAGATGATAAATATTAATTAATTGGATATTTAATTAGAAATTAATCTTTAGAAGTCTAAAAGTCATTAACCTTTTAATTAAATTTATACAATCAAATATTTAAATATTTTATAACAATTTAATTTATAGAAGGGGTAAAACTGTAATTCAACTTTCAACTTTTTTTGTTCATGCTTTTAGTAATATATGATTAAGTATAATTTGGGCAAATAGTATAATATCAGACTCGAATCCCCATCCTTCAACACATTTGAACCCTGAGTCAGGATCGAATTTTGTGTTAGAGTCAAGGTGGAATTTCGAATTAGAAGCTTGATAGAAATTGGGCCCCGAGTTACGATTAGAAAAGGAGTTAGGTTTCGAGTGTGGGGCCAAAACTTGGATCTTGGGTTGGGGGTCGGGAACGGAAGTTGGATTCCAGATCAGGGTTGGGAGTTAAGTCCTAATCCTGACCCAATGCATCGATCCCAACCCCGATTCAAGATTGGGACCCTCGACCCAAGCAAAATGAGGAAGGTGGGATATAAAGTGGACTTTGGTTGGGGAAGGCACGTTAGATTGAGCATGCTGACGATACAAATATACAAACTAACATAAATACAAATATAGTGCCTCAATAAAAAAAAGTTATTGAGTTCACTTTAATATCTATGTTACATAGTAAAAGCGGCCTCCTTGGTACAATAAACAACATAAATCAAACAACTTAAAAACACAACACATATTGGAGATTTCATAAAACAACACAAAAATCAAGTACTTTATATTTAAAGATTTGTAGTTGGACTAGCAAACTCAAGCAGCTCTGGAACTCTTTCAAATATAGCCATATCTTGTTTATCCAAACATGACTATAGCTTCAACTCTATCCCCACCTTGGTTATCCAATAAATAAAACCACTTGTTAAAAAGCCCAGTCCCATACTCACTCTGATGGGCCTTCCCCAATAAAATAGTAGATTAGATTAGAAATTAATGATATTTATAACAAGAAAGGAGTGGAGAAATAGTCTTTTATTAATTGACAAGTTAAGATAATTAATGAAATTGACTGGTTATACTTTAGTTGATCATCTTACTAAAAATAGTTATCTCATGTTAGTTAATTATTTTACTATATTAAGAAAATTAATTACAATTTTTCTATATTATCCTTGCAATTAATTTCTTTTTTTTTTAATTATCTACATTTATTTTAAAATTTTCAATTTTTTAAGGGGTTAATTACAAAAATAATCTTCTTATTAATTTTTTAATACTTGTAAGTGGTCGACAATTGAGTTCACATGGTGTTTGCTTAATCATTAATCAATGTTTCCTTCTTCTTTTTTTCTGACAGTTGCTCAATACTTGTCCTATATTAATTAAGGATTTAGTAATAATTAACATTAAATGAAACATGGTTATAAACCCCAGACATTATTACTAAATTATATTTTATGAATAATAACACTTTTAGTCCCTAAAGTTATTGATTAATTATGTATTTTATTTTTGTGATATATGATTCAATCCTATTTTTAATCAAATTAAAAATAAAGAAATTTTGGCAGAATAGCAAATACTTAAATTTTTTAATTATATTAAATGTAATAGGTACTGTTTAGGAAATTCTAATTTGCAGCTATAGTTTCTCCAATATTGATATCCGTTTGATTTGTATACGTTCGATATTTATATAATTTTATTTTTGATTGTATAAATTCATAATTTTGTATATGTTTACCCTAACTATCTGTTGGAGGTTTATGAAAAATTCATAATAAACTACGTTGTTTGTATATTGGCAAACGAAATATATAAATACAGTTCTAAACAATTATTAATTATATAAAATTCATAAATTGTATATTCGCAACTGAAATATAAAAACAGAACAAAAAAATACAACCACAACATCTTAACGAATATAATTATAATTATGAAGCACAATAATTAAATCTATAGCTATAAAACCTTATGAATATAATTATAATTATGAAGCGCAATAATTAAATCTATAATTATAAAGCCTTATTATGTTTGGTGATCAAATTTTCTCATTAAAGTATGATTGATTTTTGGGCCTTTTGTAGAAAATAAAATATGTTATGTTTGACTATTTGTATATTCTATAATATATTATATATAGTTAATATAAAGTGACAAATCAAAATTATCACAACACATATGAACTGTCAGAGAGATCAAAAGTGCACGAACTCAATTAACTTAAGTAAGACATCAAAATTAATTGTTTTGATTGATTAATAATAAATGTCATTAACCCTTATATTTTATAAATCTGACATGTTTTTGTTTTTGTTTTTATGCATTAAATTAACTTAGTTTTGCAGGGTGACGTTTACTGAAAATTAACAAAATAATAATTCAAGAAAACAATAATATTCTCAACATAAAACAATTGACTTTATCCATATATTATAATAGTATTTCCTAAGAGTTTTCCTAAATAAGTGCATTTGAATTAGTCACAAATAGATTGCTTAAGCAGTTGAAACAAGAAAATATTCTTCTAATACTTATAATAATAATAATCTCCTTCTTTGTTCTTTGTTCTTTTTTTCCAAAAATAGGGTTCTATAATTTTTCTTGGAATATCAATCTTCTGATTAAGAACGAAGGAATGCTCATCAATATTATCTTTCTACTATAACTATTATTGATATTTCTAAAATACCATCAAACTTTTTTATAACTACATCTTGTTATAGTATATTTTTATTATTGTTATAACGAGATGTTATTAATCATAATTTATATGAAATGTTATTAGGAAGAGGCGTATTATAGAAAGATTTGATTATATAATTATTCTCATTTAATTAGCTATAGCTTGAAAATAGGCTGTTAGTATGTTAACTTCCCAAAGCTACCATAAGTTGCATTTATTTTCAATCTTTTCTGTTATTCAATTCATCATCTTCCCAACTGTACTTTGACATCAATAGCCCCTTTTATCCCAAAAAGAATTTCTTCTTTCTGTCAAAAATTGTCACTTTTTTCCCTTGTAAAATCTCCTGCTTTCTGCTAAAAGATTTTCATTTTTTTTGTCTTTTCACCTCAATGTTTTTCTGCCACAAGATTTAAATGTTTCTGTTACTAAATTCTTGCTAAAAATTCTCTTCTTGTTCATGCTTAAACGACCTCGTTTTTATCCATTATGTTCTTGTATTCTACTCATTAAGTTCTCTTTTTTCTGTTGAGTTCTTGTTTTGTGCAAAAAAGATCCATTTTTTTCTGTGGGGTTCTCGATTTCTGTTTAAAGATTTCATTTTTTTTATGTTAAGGTGTTGTTTTTGAGCTAAAAAGATTCAATTTTTTTCAGTGGGGTTCTCTTTTTCTGTTAAGAATTTCATTTTTTTGGGTTAAGTTGTTGTTTTGAGCTATAGAGATTCATTTCTTTCTGTGGGGTTCTTGTTTTTGGTTCATAGATTTCATTTTTCTATTGTTAAGTTGTTGTTTTGAGCTAAAAAGATTCATTTTTTTTTCTGTGGGTTCTTGATATCTGTTCAAAGATTTCATTTTTATTTGTGTTGTTTGGATTTAGTTCAAAAGATTCTGTCTTTATTGATTAATCCATTAATGGGGTGTTCAGCTTCTCGTTCCTATGATTTTGTTACAACAGATCCACAAAATCCATGGAATTCTTCATCTTCTTCACATTCACAATCTCCATATTCATACTCAGATTCATCTTCAACTCCAGTTTCAAGAACCCTGTCTCTTCCAACTCCTTTGGTTCATCATCCTGCTATGTGCAAAGGTGACACACATCATTTGGTTTCTCTTACCTCTACTACTTATGGTTCCCTTGTGTTGATTGACCCCCAAATTCCAAACCCTAACCCTAACCCTAATTTCCATGGTGGAAATTTCAAGAATCCTACTACCCAAATGACAAAATCCCTAAATGGGACTGAACCACATGACCCTTTATCTCCTGATTCAGTAATCAACACTTGGGAGCTCATGGAAGGACTTGATGAGTTTGATTTCCATATTGTGCAGTCCAAGATTGAGTCCCCTAGAAAGGTTAAGTCTAAGAGTCTTGATATCCATAGTGAATTGGACACAAGTGAGTTGGAAAAAACCTATGAGTTTGTTGAGCACTCAGATTCGAAGCCGCTATGGAAGCATTTGTCTGAGGAACAATTGCTTGCTAAAATGGATCCTAATGTAGCTTCAAGCTATAGACAAGCATTGTCTTCCAAAAGATTTGTGTACAAAGAATCAGAAGATTGTCCAAAGCCCGAAATTGTTAGTTCGATAGAGTTAAAGTCGAGTAACACAAGTTTGTTGGCTGAAAATGATTTCCATTTAAAGGGTAAGGAGGATAAAATACAGCCTGAAATTGCTAGTACGATAGAGTTAGAGTCAAGTAATGCAAGTTTATTGAGCTCATTGTTGCCCAATAATGATGTCCAATTAAAGGGTACAGAGGATAAGATTGTTCTGTATTTCACTAGTTTAAGAGGAATCAGGAAGACTTATGAAGAATGCTGCACAGTGCGAACGATCTTTAGAGGTTTTCGGGTGTGTGTGGATGAAAGAGATGTATCTATGGATTCATCATATAGGAAAGAGTTACAAAGCGTTTTGGATGGAAAAGTGATTAGCTTGCCTCAGGTGTTTATTGGAGGAAAGTACATTGGTGGTGCAGAAGAGATTAAGCAACTTCATGAGGCTGGAGAACTGGCTGAACTCGTGGAAGGCTTTGCAGTAAAGCATTCTGGTTTTGTTTGTGGAAGCTGCGGCGATGCAAGGTTTGTACCCTGCCCAAATTGCAATGGAAGTCGAAAAGTATTTGAAGAGGAGGAAGGGAAGTTGAGGAGGTGCCCCAGTTGCAACGAAAATGGACTGATTCGATGCACTGGCTGTTGCCCGTGATTTTGAGTCGCATTTGCCATGTACATGCTTCCACTATTTTATTCGAGGTCTATGAATTTATGTTACTACTTTTGTACTGATACTGAAATGTGCAGTGTCCTCTTGTAGACCGATTTCAAGTGTCCATATACTCTAGCCTTGGAAAATTTCATGTTCATTTTCTTTTTGAACAACTCGAAAGTAATAAAATATCTGCAGTATGTTCTTCTTTGCTTGCCCAGTTCTGAACAAATATTTGATATGGAAATGTTATTGTTTCTTCTATTTTGGGTGGAAGTATTTGTGCGACTCTTAGAAATCTTTACCTTTGGTAAGATTTCAACAAGTTTGTTCTGCAGCATTTAGTTAGTATCAACTGTTATAGGCTCATGGATTCTTGTTCGGAAATTCCTTATATGGTTTACTACCTCTACTTAGATGCCATTAACTTTGCATTATTGATGTAATACTCTATGCATAACGACATATTAACTTGATAAGCTGCTTGTTGGAGTGAAAGTACCTAGGCCAATTTATAGTCTTAAGGCTATGAAGATGACCAGCATTTCCGATTAGGTCTTGAGTTAGTTCAGACAGATTTGAACTGAATTTGAATCACGATATACTATTCTTAACGGAGAGAAGTATTTATCTGTAGATGTCTATCATTTACTAACATGGTGCAACTTCATCAGTTTAGAATGACTAATAATATCTGTAGATTTTCTTTCTATGATAGAGTGATTTGTCTCTTTGAGTAGATTCATTACATGTTCTATCTTGCATGTCAGACCATTTAGCAATCTCAAGTGGTGGTGAAGTCCAAAAGATTTGCAGAAACAATTCTACGGATAATGTTTTCCGGAAGGTAATGTCCCTTTCTCAGACTGAACTGAATTGGAAGTTCTCTTCTTATGATTTTGAGGATACATGCTTCTAACAATATGACTGTAACTTCGTTCTGCTTTTGTATTTTTTTCTGTTTTTATGGTGCAGATGTTTCTGTGTTTTGTTTGGTATATTAAGAAAGTATATGCTTTTATCCATTTGTGCAACACCTCTTGCAATGTAGGAATTTCTATTAATTTGCTTGTTGAGTTCTCAGTAAAATAACGACACGTGAGTCCTTTCCATTTGCCTTAGCCTTGGCGGGGATGAGTTATTTGATACATGTGCTAGCGGGATGTTCTAGCACGTACCTGGTCAAATAGTCGAGGTGCACATAGACCAGTCCAGACACCTCTTTTATTAAAAATGAACTTATTTGATGAGTTGCTTTGAAGCTTTCCCATATTTTTGGGGGGTGTATGTAAGCTGGTAGTATATATCAGCAAGTTAGTGTTTTTTGATATAAAAACTTGAAGTTGGTCAGAAGTCAATAGTAAAACTGATTCAAGTAGAAGGCACTGTTGTGGTTGAAAGGCTCACATCCTTTACTGACTTCTTATGCTCTTCCTGGCAAAAAACACTAGGTGCTTTTTTTTCATCTGTGAAAAACTTCGACATATACTGTGATGGCGGGAGGTAGCAGGTACTCGTGAAATTAATTGAAGTACAACAAGCTGAATAGATAAACACACACTCAAATATGGCCTCAACCGGTATATAAGCACTTTAACGTTGAGAGTGCATATATAGACACTTCAACTTGATCTCCCCTAGCAACTAAACACTCCAGCTCGTCCCTACTGTGTCTTGGGACACTCAATAGTGACATGACACATGAATTTGTGATCCAGTGTCAACTGAGACAACAGAGACGAGTTGAGGTGTCTAGATGCTTGAGTATTTGTTTAGTCTTAAAACTCAAATTATGAATTGAGAACTGAGAAGATGCTGAACAGTAGCTATCACTCTGGACAAGGAAGAAAAAGATGAAAATGAGAGGTGCATAAAGACATCATAAGGATGGTGGCAATACATTGGAAATCTATCATTATGTCTGGTCCACAAGGCCAAAACCTCATTATTGTACCAGAAATTAATTGTTTGGCTAACATAACTTTGGACAAGATTTGTACACCTAACTTGTAGGCCAAAATATGTACTTAACGTTCCATTCTAATTGAGGGTAAGGTTTGTCAAAAAGAGAAGATAATGAGTAATCAATCCAAAACTTTAAGCCATGAGTGAAGTGGCCCGCGATATTGCGATATTATAAACCCTTCTTACGAATTGACTGATTAACTTCGATACATATGAAAAATCCGAGCATGTTTAGAGAACATAACGAGAAACATATATATGCAAACAAGCTTATCGAAATTTCGCTTTGAGATGTATGAACGTTCAATCGAAAACTTTATAAGTAATTGATGGAATGAGCCAAGACAATATAAACTTATTTGAAATGTTTTAGACAATCACAATTCCAATGAAGAACAAATTGTACTTCTCTAAAACAAAAGGCCACTTTATTATAAAAGAAAAAATAAAGGCACTTTATAATTTATTTATTTTTGTTAAAAAAACACTTTATTAGAATTGAACCTTTTATTCGAACCTGTCTATAAAAAGGCATACAAGTTTACCAAACCCCAAAGTTAACTTTTTTTTGCATTTGGTTGGTTTTTTGCCACTTTAATTTAAACATTTAAAATTCCCTCTATATGTTTGATCCTTTAACAAGGTGAGATACACGTTAATCGAGAGTCAAAATTTTTTTTAGATATAATATGCGGAAGGATATTTTAATTTGATTTCAACTGATAATTGAACACCTTTCGTATCAATTGACATTTTAACTTATAAAATAATTATTACGCAAGCATCATATATCCATGAGATATAATAGAAACAAGTTAAGATATCTAAATATACCTTCTCAAAATCGTAGCACTTAAGTTGAAACCAAAATGTTTATATGTCAAAATTAATCGAAATCACAAGAAACCAAATTAATATTACAATAATAAGCAACAAATCTATAAAACTGAAATATTTTTTAATTATTTGAAATAGTTAGTTTTACAAGTATTAACAATTTTACCTACATGATGCTTAAAATTAGAACCAATTAAGTGAACTATAATCCCGAAAATTATGCAAAAAAAAAAATCAGTTTCTTCCCCAAATATCAGTTTTTCCATTTTGAGTTTCACCATTAACGCTAATTAGGGCTTTGAAATTAGTGGACTACAAACCCTAAAATCGAAAATGGAGGCCAAAATCAACCGATTATTTGGGCCAATTGTTACATTCATCAATGGAGGGGACCAACTGCCTTGGACCTCACCTGACATTGTTGTTGTAAGCTTTCTTGAATGACCCATTCTCATAAATTTCATTAAAGCATTGGTCTTTACATTAATATTTTATGATTTTAATGATTTGGGATTTTGGGGTTCCAGTAATTTCAGGTATCAGGTATATCTAATAGTATTTTCTCCTAGTTACGTGACATGCTTAAGAACTCGTATATTTAGTTTAAGATGGTAATATTCAAAAAAAAAAAAAAACAGTTTGAACTCCGTGCCAAGTTAAAGTCAGGGAGTATGATTTTTGTTGATAAGTGGGTAATTGTGGTTGGAGCCAAAGTCAGAGAGTATGATTTTTGTTGATAAGTGGGTAACTGTGGTTGGAGCTAAGATTTTAATTTTATGGTACTTCAAGGGCTAGTGATTGGATTCTTAATATGTGTAGATATTTAATGAATTTTTTCATACCGAATATACTGTTTGAGCAAAAGCTAACTATTTTGATCAAACTGGTAGCTTGGCTTTTTTTTTTTGTCATTAACATGCTAGTTGGTGGTTGGACATACCTTATTTAGTGACCATTATATAAGAACACTGTTGCTTTGGGTTGCAGAAACTGTGAAGAAATATGTTACTGAGAATAAAAAGTTTATGAGAAATATGATGCTTTAGACTGTCGTAACATTGAAGAAAGATCTGTTTTTCTAATTAATAGTAGAAAATTGTGTTACTATTAATAAGGAAGAGTCTTTTGGTTGATATCGTTCTCGTTAGTGAATTTAAAGTTTTGCATTAGAGACGCTATGTGTTAGTCATTTCAATGTTGTTACTTATAAAGATGAAGTCGCCATTTTTGTTATATCAGCATGCAGTGGTCGTCTTGCTTGGTAGTTTTTACGAAGCCCTGAACATTGTTTTCAACAACATATAAAATATATTTGGTCTAGTTTTTGTCTCACAGGAGAGAAGTTGAATGAATTGGTTTGTACTGAGAAGCAAAGAATGAAGCGATAATTGTACTATGTTGCTTTTGGTGCTTAGTCTTATGTGCCTATGCATATTGATAGGGCTGCGAGAGAGAAGTTGCAGATGCCAACAAAGGTGCCTCTGATGAAGGACAGAATGAGAGTATTATGAGATTGTCATGGGCTCTTGTTCATTCTAAACAACCTGAAGATGTGCAACGAGGGATAGCTATGCTTGAGGGTGAAAATTAGTCAGATCTATTTCCTATTTTATGTTACACGTTGTTGCTTGCTTCTACATATCTAGTAATGTTTGTGAATTGTGATACTAACACCGACTATCTATTTTCATCATTTAACTCCTAGTTTCCATATTCATGGACATATACGCCTGATGATCTTCTCTGTCTTTAAAATTCTAAAGCAACACACATTCATGAAGTTCCCATACTTGAAGGACATTGTTGAGACAATTTGTATTGTTTCTCTTGTAGTGTTAGTAGTAGAAACACTACAAGAACATATTATACTGCTCCATATAAATGGTCTTAGGAAGTAAAGTTCATAGAGTCAAGAACATGTAATGGATTACTACAATCATGTTACTGTTGAATCATCACAAAATTACTCTGATTTTGTTCATTGGTTCCTGGTACTGTTACTTCCAACTTTGGGCTTTTGTTGCTTAAAATCTTTTTATTTTTGTGTTTGATTGGATGTTTATGTGTCTAATGAATAACGTACTTGAGGATTCGATCTATAAAAACCATCATCTCTTTTGCTTCTTCTTTTTCTTCCCCAGCTTCACTTGCCAACGCCAGTAGTCCACTACAGCAGCGAGAAAAGCTTTATCTTTTAGCTGTTGGATATTACAGAAGTGGGGAATATTCAAGGAGCAGAGAGCTTACAGTTCAATGTCTTGAGGTTTGGTCCTAATCCTTTTACTGTTCTTAGTCGTTTGCTGTGAACTCTCTACTCACTCGAATATCTACCTCTCGAAATCAACTTGTATTTATCGATCATTTGAGACAATCAGAATTAGACCCCACCCTGTTTAGTTTTGCTAAAAGTTTTTTCTTCCCTTTAGATTGCACCTGATTGGAGACAAGCTTTATCGCTTAAGAAGGCTATTGAAGATAGAATTACTAAAGGTAATGATTACCCGAGGCCTTTTCCCTTGCTTGCTCGATTTTGGATAACAGTATACCAAATTGTATTCATTTGTGTCTACACAATGCAGATGGTGTCATTGGTATAGGAATCACTGTGACCACTATAGGACTCATTGCTGGTGGGATTATAGCATCGTTGGTACGAAGAAAATGATCTTCAGTAAAACAACTATCTGAGGTTATTGACACAAAAACCCGAGTTTCTATTGACAAAAAGAAGATGAACGAACCATATTAGTTTGTTTCTTTTCCATTTCCTTGCCTCCTTCTCTTCGACTCGTTTAAAGGGAGTCAGTAAATGTTATATAGAATAATGACAGACTATATGGCTGAAATTCTTGTGATTTACTGCTCGTTTGGTTAAAGACTCACTTTGGAATTACTAGTTATATGAAATGTCATGTAAATTTTGCTTTACTATTTGTTAATAATTGTGTGTGAATAACACTTGTAAAACCAACTCTTCAAATACAAATCACTTGCCATGTATACACTTCATATTAGGAATAATTTTTAGTCCAAATTTACTTTTAACAACAAATTCATGAAGGGGTCAAACTATGCATGCTTAGCATATTCTGACAAGGAAAAACTCAAGAGATTGTTTCGAAATAAGATTCTTGCTGCTGCTGGTGGACGGCTAGTATATTTTATAAAAATGTTGAAGAACCAAATGCAAAAGCTATAAGGGTAATAATGGTTTGGATAATAATGGTTCCAAATAGAAATAAACAAAAGGGAGGCACAATAGCATCTTCTTCCCCAAACTAAGGCATATTTATCCACTAAATATTCTTTTTCATGCATACAGATAAAACTGCAAAATACGTTGCTCGGACTCTTTAAAAATGTTGTTGCACCCATGTCAGATCGAGACATTCACACTTTTTTCTAGGATCCAACATGCACCCCTTGTCATCTTTTAAGAGTCCGAGTGACATAGCTGCAAAGTCTAGACAAACAATGAGTGTTTATTACTAGCCAAGCCTACTCTTTGCGCTTGTCAATCAGTACCCCATTCTTCAGGTATAGTTTTTCTCCGATCCCGTGATCGTCTTTCCTCCCTTTTTCATCACAAGGCCTGGTCGGACTCTGAGAAAAAAAAAATTCAGAACTTTTTTCCACAGATTGTTGAAACTTTTACATGGCTGATCATAATGAGAACCTCACTCCTAGTGAGCTTCTTCAAGCTGAAACACAGTCATGGAACCAACTCTATTTCTTCATAGAACATGTAACATTGAAATGTGCACTTCAATTGGACATACCTAATGTCATCACCAAACAGGACAAACCAATGACAATATCAAAACTCATGTCTTCCCTCCCTATTAGCCCTTCAAAATATCCCTATTTTCACCGCCTTACACTAATATTAGTTCATTATGGCTTCTTGATTCTACAAAAACATGATGATAACAACGTTGATGATGATAAAGGTTGTTATTCGCTTGCACCAGCTGATCGTTATGTAGTGAAAGACGGGCCCTGGAACTCGATGGAAGATCAAGATACTTTTTTCTTTAAAGCGTGGAGTTGTTTAGGTGATTGGTTCAAGAATGATGATCCAAGTGCATTTTATACAGCATATGGAGACTTATTCTGGAGTAAACTTTCAAGTGATTCAAGTACTGGTAATTGGTTTAACGAAAACATGTCTAGAGATTCACGATCATTCATGAACGTATTGATTGGCAACGAGTATAAGGATGTGTTCAAAGGATTAACATCTTTAGTAGATGTTGGAGGAGGGACTGGAACCGTCGCAATGTCCATAGCCAAAAGTTTCCCTGACATGAAATGTATTGTTCTTGATCTTCCTCCTGTTGTGGCTAACTTGCAGGGAAGTGAAAACTTGGAGTTTGTAGCAGGGGATATGTTTCAGAAAATTCCTCCTGCTAATGCTGTCTTACTCAAGGTAAATAAACTAAACTTTTCGCTTATAATTCCCTAATATTACTAGTTTCTCTTATAACAACATATCCAGTGTAATCCCACGAGTGAGGTCTGAGGTAGGTATAGTGTCCTTGTAAAGATAGAGGTTGTATCTGATAGACCCTCAGATCAAGTAAACCATCTTAAAACAGTTTGAAAAAGAAAATACAAAGCAGTAACAACAACGACATATAGCGTTATGGAAAACAATACATAGCATACAGAGAAAGAAGAGTAACAACAATGTAGTAGTTGTGATAAGCGAAGTACAGGTAACACAGATGATAACAAAAATCAACGAACAAGAAACTACGAGAATACTAGTCTTGTCACTTCTCTACTTAACTTTTGAACATGTTAATTTTGTAGTCAATTTTGCATGACTGGAATGATGAAGAATGTGTGAATATATTGAAAAACTGCAAGGAGGCATTGAGAGGAAGTGGAAAAGTTATAATTATAGACATGGTGATGGAAAATCCGGAATTGGATGATGAAACTGTCCAAGCACAACTCTTTATAGACATGTTGATGATGGTTTTTGTGGGTAGCAAAGAGAGGAACAAGAAAGAATGGGAAAAACTTTTCTTAATTTCTGGTTTTACTAGTTACAAAATTGTTTCGACTCTTGGTTTGAGGTCTGTCATTGAGCTCTACCCTTAGATCTCTCATGCTTGTGTTGTATAAACGGGCTATGTCAAAGACAGGTTCAGGATTTAAATTCTACGTGTTCTATCTTTAAGATTCTTAGCATTGAACTCGGTGTAGTTTTAATATTATGGGGTTATAACCTCGTATAAATTTATGTTTTGCATCGCAAGTACTGAGTTTAGATAAATTAGATATTATAAAACGAAGTTTTATCAATAAAATGCTAGTAATTTTGTTAGTGTATATAGTTCTAATTTTTTCTAGATGGCTTTTCGGATACTTAGAGTGAAAATAGTAGTAGGTATTCTATAGCTTTTATATTATACTTTTGTATAAAGTTTTCTCTGATATCAAGTCTTGTATATTCTGTTATCTGCAAAAAATAAATAAAATCCTGTTATATACTTGAAGAAAATCATGATGCTTAGAGTGTAAGAAATGAAGAACTGGCATTGATTTGTGTTTCCTTATCAGAAGTATCAATCAAGAAGTAGTTTTCACGATAAAATGTAGGATTATTTTATCATATGTTTGGTAGAGGTATTAGTAAGTCTCGGGATTTTTTTATCCCATCCCCCATACCAAATGAGTTCGCTTAGACTAGTACTCGGAGAAATGAGATTGATCTTTCGATTAGTTAGAAGAATATTGTCAACTGGTCTAATGATCATTGTAGTCTTGATCAGTGTATTATTTATCTGAATAGTAATTTAAAGGTCTCAGTAAAACATTTTCATTAAAAAAGCATAATACACATAAACATACACTCAAACTTAGCCTAAGATGACAAGTAAACACTCCAACTGACAACTGAGTATGCACATCTCAACTCGTCTTTCACTTTGTCAGTTGAACACTCCAAATTACATTATAATCATCTAAACACCTCCAAAAACAATACTATTGATGTGCTTCAAAGTAGTAGTTTTACACAAGTAAAACAAACAAAATAAAATTAGTGCTAGTTTGTGTACAAAGATCAATCAATGCCATAGAGCAACAAGATGAAAAATAAATGATAAAATTGAACAAACATGACAGATTCTTGAAGTGGTTGGTTATGAATCCTATCGTTACTAGTCTTTTTTTGGATGGACTGCATAGAAGGTTTGGATGCCTGCTAGAAATGTATCAGTGACTTGCAAACCAATGACAAAAAGTGCTGCGATGAATGCAAAAACAGTCCATGGAGTGTTAAAATGAGTGTTCTTCCATTCAGCAATCCAAATTTTGCCTTTGTTATTGTAATGTTTCTCAATTTTGTCTTTCACATCAACAAAGGCATGTGGATTCGGCACCAAATCTCTTGCTAATTCATTGAACAGATCTGCTACTTCTTGATCACTTCCAAGAAAGTTAAGTAGTATACCTTTTGATCTCAGCTCCTTCACGTCTTCAGCATGATCGATAAGTGAATCCATGAAACTAACATAAGACGTAATTCCAAAGTCATCTGGTGTATCAGGACATGCTTCATACGCGGCTAAGTTTAAAAACTGTGACTTGGTTGAATCATCTATGGTTATAGGTGGAAGTGTTAAAAGAGCTGAGCAATGAAATGAAGTGAACTTAATGTCAGAAAGATGACGACTCTTTCCAGGCCTGAAACGGATTCCTGCTCTACGTAGTTCCATAGCTGAACGATACGAGCACCAGTCACCCCTTAGATAGCAACCACCTTCTGAGAAAGCCTTTGGGTTTATGAGATTTGTTTTTAAAAGCTCAAGGAGATGAGCAGGAAGCTGAGTTTTCGTGCTTTTTTCTTTGCTAAGGGCAGAACATTCTCCTCCACAAATCTTGCTAAGAAAGTTCATAGCTTTTTCAGTACATGTATAGTTTTCAGGATGTTGATCACTGAAGAAATCAACAAAGAAATCCTTGATACTTTGAATGAATCCTTGATGTTGAGTAGGTTTTGTATGTGCACTCGAGATGAACTTTTTTATCATCTCCATTCCTTCACTGTCCTTGAACTTACAGCTCATTAACACATCCAGGACTTCAAATGGTAACTGATTTTCAAGTAAGAAAAGATCACGACGAATGAAAGCTATATCATGGCTCTTCATTTTCAGCTCCTTGTAGTTCCCCGTCACAATGCAGTGAAGGTATTCAAGGATGAAGCATCCATCCAGGAACATCATATGTGCCAACTCCTTGTCGTTGTAATCTTTGATCGAGTCCTCATCATAACACTCCTTCACAACAGGCATAATGTCCTTGACCTTTCTGTAAAGCTCAGCAAGGGACACTGAATTTGTCAAAAGCCATGGTAAGACCCCTTCGCGTGTTTCTTGATCAACAGCAAATTGATATGCCAGTAGATTCTTGTGCTTCTCCATAAGTTGAAGTTCTGGTTTTCCATGGTGAAATGGACCAATAGAAACCACGAGAGGCTCATAACACCTTACGTTTGATTCAATCTCGCGATGCATTTTTGGTACCTTTTGAATTTTTGGACTCTGCAATGAGCCAAGGTACTCTTTGCTGATCTTGTCCAATGAATATAGCCATTGTCTGTCATCTTCACTGATGTCATGAGATTTCGAGTTTGAACCTTCACGAATTGTGATGACATGTTCATCAGGAAATTTTTCATCGCCGCGTATGCTCCTACCTTCTTCTTTACTAAACATTGTTCCTTTAGTAGATAGTTTGTCCATTTTTTGTGAAATTATGAACCACAATCTTGATAGTATATAATTGATATTGCTTCAGCTTTAATTTTATACACACTTAAACTGAAAAAAGGACTAGTATTTTATGATATAGTCTTTACAATATTGGGCCACCAGGTGATTTTTCTTCATTGTCAAGTCAGGTATTTTCCACATTCTTATGCTAACCACATACATTTTTCAGCTTTCTTCTTATAAAGAAAGAATAGAACAGAATAGGATCAGATAAAGAGAAAAAGCATTTAGTTCAATTCTTTACCTGCCTGGTAAGAAACATTATCCATGACAAAAAGGAAAAAAACAACAAGGATATATAAATAAAGATGCCCCATCTCTATCTGCTTAAAGTTATTGTTGGATGTGATAGTTTACTCGAACGAACGTGACACATCTGGTTAAGGATGAAGAAGTATTTCGCAGTCCACCCCAATTTTTGATAGTAAAATGCCTTCGTTGAATTGTCACTCACAGAACTTATATTCTCGAGTCTCGACTTCCACTAGCAAAGTCATTTTTAACAAACTTGTTTTCCTAGATAGAATGTTTTTAACTGGAGATAAATAATAAAGGGATAATGCATAAGTACCCTTGAAGTATGACCAAAATTCCAGCGAGACACACTTACGCAAATAGGTAAGTTGATTGTGTTTATACACACGTGCTTGCCAAGTCAATAAATATTTTTTAAAAAAAAAAACTTATTTTTCTACGTATTAACTAATGAAAGAAAAAAAGTGAAAGTGAGGAAGAAATTAAAATAATTATTTTACTTAGAAAGAAATAAAATAATTAAATACATATAAGTATTATTATAATATCAATAATTATGTTTACTAACTTATGTTGTTCATGTTGTATTCCTAAGATACTTAGAATAAAACTTTGAAGAACTTGTTAAGACACAACAAAGTTTAAGAACATTTTCACACCTAGAAATAAAACTAGTAGAGACTAGAGAAATTAAAATAAAAAACAGATTAGAAAAAATATACGAATTATTTTTTTAAAGAAGAATTGTTGTCAATCGGTGTTTAAATAATCTTACTGATTTCAACAAACTTTGCAGAAACACGAAGTTACCAAAATTCAATGAACCAGTGAAGTAGAGAAGAACAAAAATTGATTCACAAATTTAAAATTTGTAACACATACAAGAATATGGAAAACAAAAAGAAGATCAAGCCCACTGAATGCATAGTATCCCTTTAAGTAAATTATTCCCCTTTAGTATCCAAGGTTTTGATTTGGAATATATCTTCCCAGGATAGAATGATCTCAATTACCAGTGTATTGATACCCAAAACGCTGGTATCAGCGAGCCACTCAACAGCAGTAAAGTACACTTAAAATATTAGATTTAGTAGTAGTAGTCCAAAAAAAATTCTATTTTAAAATGAGTGGAAATCCCTCAATTTATAGAAAACAGAGGGTAGTGCGAAACGGTTCTTATTGTGCCTTACCAGAAAAGTCACAAAACTTTGGAAAAGTCACAATCTTTTAGAGAGGTCATCATCTTTCATAAAAGTCACAACTTTTCATAAAAGTCGCAACTTTTCATAAAAGTCGCAACCCTTCATAAAAGTCGCAACTTTTCATTTTTCATTCACACCTCTTAAAACCCAATAGTTCCCGCATAAATGGGGAATGACTCCAAGAAAAAGAAACGGACAAGTATGTGTACTTTACAAGCAAGAACTAATTGCATCTAGATAAGTAGGTTTCCCCTTGGACTTCCCATAGTGAACATATGTCGAATATACTCGGTCAATCGATAGATGCGATATTTTTGAACCGTCGAGCTTTGATCTATACCTAGACAACCATATGTCACACAATTAACCCTTTACCGTTTGTGGTTCTTACGGTTGTGTTCGTTTCAGCCATGAACACCTCCTGATTTCATAAGTGTATAGAGAATAGACTTTTGACAATAATTCTCTTTGAAACGGCTTACACTTCACACTCACATAGGTGATTTCTAATCGTATTATCACGTAGATACACTATTTGGTCAATTCTGCCAAACTTAGCAAATTATTAAAACAATTAAGCTTTATTAACTCATTAACAAGCCTTAATGTTGTATCCTTGTCTTAGAATTGTCTTCATCATGAGAATGGATTGAGTTGGTTGACAATGTCGAACCGTCATTCACAACTTTGTTTTTCTCCTTGAATCTAGCTTTTGGGATTTCTATTCTGCTAGATAGAATTACTGCCATGATGAGTTGTCCTAATCCGTAAATCCATTCCTTAGATGATTTTTAAACTCTCTCTCTAGTTAGGTCTTTTTGTAAGTGGATCCTACACATTATCCTTTGACTTTACATAGTCAATTCCGATAATTCCATTAGAGAGTAGTTTTCTAATGGTATCATGTCTATGTCCTATATGACGAGACTTTCCGTTATACAACATGATCCATGCCCTAATTTTGCATCTTGACTATCGAAGTGTATGCATACTAATGACAATGGTTTGGGCCAAAAAAGAATATCTATCAAGAAACTCCAGAGTCTTTCAACTTATTCACCAACCTTATCTTGAGCACCTAGCTCAAAGATCATTATAGAGCTAGCGATACATGTCTCTTTTGAAATATTTCCAAGAGATTGCTCCTCTACCAAGAATAAATATATATCCACTCGTGGATTTTACTTCATTTGTTCGGTGATCATATTTGCATCACTATATTCTTTCAATACTGCTGGATATTGTTATAATGCAAGGCATAATTCTAAGTACTTTTTAAATACTCCAAAACTCTATTTATTGCCATCACTATATCCTTTCAATACTGCTCCTCTACCAAGAACAAAAATATAAGCATAATACACATAAACATACACTCAAACTTAGCCTAAGATAACAAGTAAACACTCCAACTGACAACCGAGTATGCACATCTCAACTAAACTTCACTTTGTCAGTTGAACACTACAACTTACAATATAATCATCTAAACACCTCCAAAAACAATACTATTGATGTGCTTCAAGGTAGTAGGTTTACACAAGTAAAACAAACAAAACAAAATTAGTACTAGTTTGTGTACAAAGATCAATCAATGCCGTAGAGCAACAAGATGAAAAATAAATGATAAAATTGAACAAACATGACAGATTCTTGAAGTGGTTGGTTTTAAATCCTATCATTACTAGTCTTTTTTTTGATGGACTGCATAGAAGGTTTGGATGCCTGCTAGAAATGTATTAATGACTTGCAAACCAATGACAGAATGTGCTGCGATGAATGCAAAAACAGTCCATGGAGTGTTAAAATGACTGTTCATCCATTCAGCAATCCAAATTTTGCCTTTGTTATTGTAATGTTTCTCAATTTTGTCTTTCACATCAACAAAGGCATGTGGATTCGGCACCAAATCTCTTGCTAACTCATTGAACAGATCTGCTACTTCTTGATCACTTCCAAGAAAGTTAAGTAGTATACCTTTCGATCTCAGCTCCTTCACGTCTTCAGCATGATCGATAAGTGAATCCATGAAACTAACATAAGACGTAATTCCAAAGTCATCTGGTGTATCAGGACATGCTTCATACGCGGCTAAGTTTAAAAACTGTGACTTGGTTGAATCATCTATGGTTATAGGTGGAAGTGTTAAAAGAGCTGAGCATTGAAATGAAGTGAACTTAATGTCAGAAAGATGACGACTCTTTCCAGGCCTGAAATGGATTCCTGCTCTACGTAGCTCCATAGCTGAACGATACGAGCACCAGTCACCCCTTAGATAGCAACCACCTTCTGAGAAAGCCTTTGGGTTTATGAGATTTGTTTTTAAAAGCTCAAGGAGATGAGCAGGAGGCAGAGTTTTCATAGCTTTTTCAGTACATGTATGGCTTTCAGGATGTTGACCACTGAATTTATCAACAAAGAAATCCTTGATACTTTGAATGAATCCTTGACGTTGAGTAGGTTTTGTATGTGCACTCGAGATGAACTTTTTTATCATCTCCATTCCTTCACTGTCCTTGAACTTACAGCTCATTAACACATGCAGGACTTTAAATGGTAACTGAGTTTCAAGTAAGAAAAGATCACGACGAATGAAAGCTATATCATGGCTCTTCATTTTCAGCTCCTTATAGTTCCCCGTCACAATGCAGTGAAGGTATTCAAGGATGAAGCATCCATCCAGGAAAATCATCTGTGCAAACTGTGAGGTCCATCCCCATGTGCCAAACTTTGAATAACTTTGTGCCAATTTCAAAGTTTGGTAGAGTTGGTAATCTATAAAGAAGAAAAACTTGTTTTGTGCCAATTTCAAAGTTTGGTAGAGTAGGTAAGCTATGAAGAAGAAAAAAATGTTTTTCTTCTATAGCACATTTGGAGGGTAGTGTATTTGTTCTCTATAAAAGGGAGGAGAATTCTTCATTCTAAGTACACCAAAAAAAGAATTACAAAGGAGAGAAAGAAGAGTGAGGCATCACAGAGGAAAATAATCTGTGAGGAAAAATAGAGAGTGTGAGCTATATTGTAGTGAGGTGGAAAAATCAAAAGAGTGTTATTTCTTTTGAATGTGTAGTGGTCTTTGGAGTTTTACTCAGACATACAAGTGTAAAATCCTTACTATAGTGATATTCGTTGCTCCTCTCGGGTCGTGGTTTTTCCCTTATTTAGAAGGGTTTCCACGTAAAATCTTGGTGTCATTATTTCTCTTTTATTCTCGTTGATTAACCGCATTGTTGTGTTCCGCATTTGTTGTCTTTATTACCGCAAATATTATTTCTGTTACGGATTTATTCCCAACAATTGGTATCAGAGCCCAGGTTGTCAACAAGTCTCAGCCCACCGGGAGGAACTGGGTTGTCGTTCTCTCCAGCCCAAGGCCCGATGTGTGAAGGGGGAGATTGTTGGGTTATCCCACATCGGAAGTGGAAGGGGCTAGTGGTCAATTTATAAGTGTGAGGGAAAGCCTCAACCTTTGAGCTAGCTTTTGGGTTGAGAAGGCCCAAGACCACCCAACAATTGGTATCAGAGCACAGGTTCTGCTCATTTACAGAAATATTTTTTGCAGCTCATTGTACTATACTCAATAAAAAAAAATGTCTGGAGTAAAGTACGAGGTAGCAAAATTCAACGGTGATAGCGGTTTCTCAATGTGGCAGAGAAGGATGAAAGACTTGCTCATCCAACAGGGTTTGCATAAGGCACTAGGCGGCAAATCCAAAAAGCCCGAATCCATGAAACTTGAGGATTGGGAAGAATTGGATGAAAAGGCTGCTAGTGCAATCAGATTGCACTTAACAGATGATGTAGTTAATAACATCGTCGATGAAGAGAGTGCATGTGGCATTTGGACAAAGTTAGAAAATCTATACATGTCCAAAACGCTGACAAATAAATTGTACCTAAAGAAACAGTTATATGCACTACATATGGATGAAGGTACAAATTTTTTGTCTCATTTAAATGTACTTAATGGACTAATCACGCAGCTAGCAAACCTCGGAGTAAAGATCGAGGATGAAGATAAAGCCATAGTGCTCCTAAACTCGTTGCCATCTTCCTACGATACTTTATCAACAACCATTTTACATGGTAAGGACTCTATTGAGTTGAAGGATGTCACATCAGCCCTTTTGCTTAATGAGAAGATGAGAAAAAGGCCTGAAAATCACGGACAGGCTCTCATCACGGAAAGTAGAGGCAGAAGTTACCAAAGGAGCTCAAGTAACTATGGTAGATCCGGAGCTCGTGGAAAGTCCAAGGTCCGATCAAAATCAAAGGCCAGAAATTGCTACAATTGCGATCAACCAGGACACTTCAAAAGAGATTGTCCAAATCTAAAAAGGGGCAAAGGGGAAAGCAGCGGCCAAAAGAATGATGACAACACAGCTGCCATGGTGCAAAATAATGACGATGTTGTTCTCCTCATAAATGAGGAAGAAGAATGCATGCACTTGGCAGGTATAGAGTCAGAATGGGTGGTCGACACAGCAGCATCTTATCATGCCACACCGGTAAGAGATCTTTTTTGCAGATATGTAGCCGGTGATTATGGCAATGTGAAAATGGGTAACACAAGTTACTCAAAGATTGCGGGGATCGGAGACATTTGCTTAAAAACAAATGTTGGATGCACATTAGTGTTGAAAGATGTGCGCCACGTACCTGATTTGCGGATGAACTTGATCTCGGGAATTGCTTTGGACCAAGATGGATATGAGAACTACTTTGCAAATAAAAAATGGAGACTCACCAAAGGGGCATTGGTGATTGCAAAAGGAGTTGCTCGTGGCACGTTATACAGGACAAATGCAGAAATATGCCAAGGTGAATTAAATGCGGCTCACGAAGAAAATTCTGCAGATTTATGGCATAAAAGAATGGGTCATATGAGCGAGAAAGGATTGCAAATTCTTTCCAAAAAGTCACTCATCTCTTTTCCCAAAGGTACAACGATAAAACCCTGTAACTACTGCTTATTTGGTAAACAACATAGAGTCTCATTTAAGACATCATCTGAAAGAAAGTCGAATATACTTGATTTGGTATATTCTGATGTTTGTGGTCCAATGGAGATAGAATCGATAGGAGGTAATAAATACTTTGTTACCTTTATTGATGACGCTTCTCGAAAATTGTGGGTTTATATCTTGAGAACCAAAGATCAGGTGTTTCAAGTATTTCAAAAGTTTCATGCTCTGATAGAAAGAGAGACAGGTCGAAAGCTAAAACGTCTCCGAACCGACAATGGAGGTGAGTACACTTCAAGAGAATTTGAAGAGTACTGTTCAAACCATAGAATCAGACATGAAAAGACAGTTCCTGGAACCCCACAACACAATGGTGTAGCTGAGAGAATGAATCGCACCATTGTTGAGAAGGTGAGAAGCATGCTCAGAATGACTAAATTACCCAAGACATTCTGGGGTGAAGCAGTTCGGACAGCGTGTTATCTTATCAATCGTAGTCCATCAGTTCCGTTGGAGTTTGACATTCCGGAGAGAGTTTGGACCAACAAAGAGATGTCTTACTCGCACCTAAAGGTGTTCGGTTGCAAAGCTTTTGCACATGTACCGAAGGAGCAAAGAACCAAGCTAGATGATAAATCAGTTCCTTGCATATTCATCGGATATGGAGATGAAGAGTTCGGGTACAGACTATGGGATCTTGTGAAGAAGAAGGTCATCAGAAGTAGATATGTAATCTTTCGAGAAAGTGAAGTTGGAACTGCTGATGATCTATTTGAGAAGGCCAAGAAAAAGAATGGTATAGTCCCTAATCTTGTTACCATTCCTTCTTCTTCTAACCATCCCATAAGTGCAGAAAGTATGATTGATGAAGTTGCTGAGCATGAAGAGCAACCCGATGAGATTGTTGAGCAGGGGGAGCAACTTGGTGATAATACCGAGCAAATGGAGTACCCAGAAGAAGAACAATCTCAACCTCTGAGGAGATCAGAAAGACAAAGGGTAGAATCAACCAAATACCCTTCCTCAGAGTATGTCCTTATCAATGATGAAGGTGAGCCAGAAAGTCTTAAGGAGGTGTTGTCTCATCCAGAAAAGAGCCAATGGATGAAAGCCATGCACGAAGAGATGGGATCTCTACAGAAAAATGGCACATACCAGCTAGTTGAACTTCCAAAAGGAAAAAGACCACTTAAGTGCAAGTGGGTCTTTAAACTCAAGAAAGATGGAAATGGCAAGTTGGTGAGGTACAAAGCTCGATTGGTTGTAAAAGGCTTCGAACAAAAGAAAGGTATTGATTTTGATGAAATTTTTTCACCTGTTGTCAAAATGACTTCTATTCGAACTATTTTGAGCATAGCAGCTAGTCTAGATCTTGAAGTGGAGCAATTGGACGTGAAAACTGCATTTCTTCACGGAGATTTGGAAGAAGAGATTTATATGGAGCAACCAGAGGGATTTGAAGTATCTGGAAAGAAACACATGGTGTGCAAATTGAATAAGAGTCTTTATGGGTTGAAACAGGCCCCAAGGCAATGGTACAAAAAGTTTGACTCTTTCATGAAAAGTCAAACGTACACAAAGACCTATTCTGATCCATGTGTATACTTCAAAAGATTTTCTGACAACAATTTTATTATTTTGTTGTTATATGTGGATGACATGTTAATTGTAGGACAAGACAAAGAGCTGATTGCAAAGTTGAAGAAAGATTTGTCCAAGTCATTTGACATGAAAGACTTGGGCCCAGCACAACAAATTCTAGGGATGAAGATTGTTCGAGAACGAACAAAAAGAAAGTTGTGGCTATCTCAAGAGAAGTACATTGAACGTGTACTAGAACGCTTCAACATGAAGAGTGCTAAACCTGTTAGCACGCCTCTTGCGAGTCATCTGAAGTTGAGCAAACAGATGTGTCCTACAACAAAAGAGGAGAAAGAGGGAATGGCTAAAATTCCTTATTCTTCAGCAGTGGGGAGTTTGATGTATGCGATGGTGTGTACCAGACCTGATATTGCTCATGCAGTTGGTGTTGTTAGCAGATTCCTTGAAAATCCTGGAAAAGAACACTGGGAGGCAGTTAAGTGGATACTCAGGTACCTAAGAGGTACCACAAGAGATTGCTTGTGTTTTAAAGGATCTGATCCAATCTTGAAAGGCTATACTGATGCTGATATGGCAGGTGACCTCGATAATAGAAAATCCACTACTGGATATTTGTTTACATTTTCAGGGGGAGCTATATCATGGCAGTCAAAGTTGCAGAAGTGTGTCGCACTCTCTACAACTGAGGCAGAATATATTGCAGCTACTGAAGCTGGCAAAGAGATGGTATGGCTGAAACGATTTCTTCAAGAACTTGGATTGCATCAGAAGGAGTATGTCGTCTATTGTGACAGTCAGAGTGCAATAGACTTGAGCAAGAACACCATGTATCATGCAAGGACGAAGCATATCGACGTGAGATATCACTGGATTCGTGAAAAGATAGAGGACGGATCTATGCAGGTCATGAAGATCCCTACTACTGAAAACCCTTCAGATATGCTGACCAAGGTGGTATCAAAGGACAAGTTTGAGCTATGCAAAGAACTTGTCGGCATGTACTCAAGCTAGAAACCTGGAGCTACCTCCTTCAGGTGCATGGGTCTGGAGGGGGAGATTGTGAGGTCCATCCCCATGTGCCAAACTTTGAATAACTTTGTGCCAATTTCAAAGTTTGGTAGAGTTGGTAATCTATAAAGAAGAAAAACTTGTTTTGTGCCAATTTCAAAGTTTGGTAGAGTAGGTAAGCTATGAAGAAGAAAAAAATGTTTTTCTTCTATAACACATTTGGAGGGTAGTGTATTTGTTCTCTATAAAAGGGAGGAGAATTCTTCATTCTAAGTACACCAAAAAAAGAATTACAAAGGAGAGAAAGAAGAGTGAGGCATCACAGAGGAAAATAATCTGTGAGGAAAAATAGAGAGTGTGAGCTATATTGTAGTGAGGTGGAAAAATCAAAAGAGTGTTATTTCTTTTGAATGTGTAGTGGTCTTTGGAGTTTTACTCAGACATACAAGTGTAAAATCCTTACTATAGTGATATTCGTTGCTCCTCTCGGGTCGTGGTTTTTCCCTTATTTAGAAGGGTTTCCACGTAAAATCTTGGTGTCATTATTTCTCTTTTATTCTCGTTGATTAACCGCATTGTTGTGTTCCGCATTTGTTGCCTTTATTACCGCAAATATTATTTCTGTTACGGATTTATTCCAACACAAACTTCTCATCATTGTAATCTTTGATCGAGTCCTCATCATAACACTCCTTGACATCAGGTATAATGTCCTTCACCTTTCTGTAAAGCTCATCAAGAGACACTGAATTTGTCAAAAGTACCCCTTCGCGTGTTTCTTGACCAACAGCAAATTGATATGCCAGTAGATTCTTGTGCTTCTCCATAAGTTGAAGTTCTGGTTTTCCATGGTGAAATGGACCGATAGAAACCACGAGAGGCTCATAACACCTTACGTTTGACTTAATCTCGCGATGCATTTTTGGTACCCTTTGCATTTTTGGATTCTGCAATGAGCCAGGGTAATCTTTGCTCTTCTCCAATGAATCCAGCCAGTGTCTCTCATTTCCACTGATTTCATGAGATTTCGAGTTTGAACCTTCATGAATTGTGATGACATGCTCATCAGGAAATATTTCATCGCCGCGTATGCTCCTACCTTCTTCTTTACTAAACATTGTTCCTTTAGTAGATTGTTTGTCCATTTCTTTTGTGAAATTATGAACCACAATCTTGATACTATATAATTGATATTGCTTCAACTTTTTATATACACTTAAACTGGACTAAACTTTACTATATTGGGCCACCCTTCATTGTCAAGTCAGGTATTTTCCACATTCTTATGCTAACCACATACATTTTTCAGCTTTCTTCTCATAATAAAGAAAAAAATAGAACAGAATAGGATCAGATAAAGAGAAAAAGCATTTAGTTCAATTCTTTACTAGCCTGGTAAGAAACATTATCCATGACAAAAAGGAAAAAAACAACAAGGATTACCAATATATAAATAAAGATGCCCCATCTCTATCTGCTTAAAGTCATTCTTCGATGTGATAGTTTACTCGAACGTGAGACATCTGATTAAGGATGAAAAAGTATTTCATAGTTCATCACAATCCTTGATAGTAAAATGCCTTCATTGAAATGTCACTTGTAAAACTTATATTTTCGGCTTTCACTAGCAAAGTCATTTTTAAAAAACTTATTTTCCTAGATAGAATGTTTTTAAATGGAGATAAAATAATAAAGGGATAAGTCAATAAATATTTTTTCATACATTATCCCAATAATAAATTACACTAGTTTAGTCAAGTTACTTTTTAGTTACTCCATCCGTTTAAAAAAGAATGACATAATTTGACTTGGAACGAAGTTTAAGAAAATAAAGAAGACTTTGTTATTCTTGTGGTTATAAATTAGAGTTATGTCAAACGTACCAAAATGTTCTTTATTCCGGTGGTATTAAACATGTCAACTGAAAAGTTAAAGTTAAAGTATTGCCAAAAAATGAAAGGATTAATTCTTTTTAAACAAACTAAAAAGAAAATATGATCGTTCTTTTTTAAACGGAGAGAGTAATATCTTCTCTAGATCCAAACTTGATAAATTTTGTTGTACTTAGATTAATAATATCTTTATTAGGTGTTTGACTTAGTTATATCGTAATGTATAATAACTATACATTTTCTTAATTACTGCATCAAAATTGTCGAAAATCACTTCTTTTTCTTAGTTATCAAAAAAATTTGCTTCCCAAACCCTTTCTAATTATAGCTATTCCAAATAGTAAGTTTCCAAAAATAGTTTTTTCCATATTCTATTATAATTAAGATTACAATTTATACATGTGTATATATTTAGTATATCACTAACCCTTCGACCATTACTTTCATCATATATGCCTTCTCTTTATTTACCAAAGTTTTTCAATCAACACAATAAATTGCTAGGCAACTCTGTTTCAATCTCTGTTTTCTTCAACCTTGAGTTTAATCCTATTGTTTCGCGATGAATTACGAGTCGTATAGAGTTGTAGAGAAATCTCCTTGTGGTAGATACATTAGATACAATCATGGCTCCAGAGTGCTACGATGGAGAATACAACGAGTTAGTGGGTGTATATTCGTTTGGAATGTGTTTACTCGCGATGGTTACTGGTGAATATCCATATATGGGAATGCAGTACTCAGATTCATATCTTTAAGATAGTGTATGCTGGTGTAAAGCCCGCGTCTCTTGAAAAGGTAAACGACTCAAGATTGAAAGAGATAATCGTAAAAGTGTATACTTCCTGCATCTGTTAGGCCATCTGCAGAAGAGTTGTCAACGTATCCGTGTCAAATACTTCAAAAGTCATGCATTTCATGCACTTGCTTTGAAACTGAAGAATCTGCACAATTTAGGCAAGGGATATAAGGAATTTGTATATGATGTAATGATTGAGGTAACTTCATACTAGATATACTAGTCCTATTGTATTTCATATATCATTTTTTTTCTTTATTAAACTCCGTGCTTAGTAAAAACTAGACAATCGAATCGAAGGAGAGAGAGAGTAGATATTAAGATAATGGCTAACATTTAAAATAATGGCTAATATTGATAGCATGTGTAAAAGAGGCTATTTTAGTCACTTTCCTTGAAGTGTACTAAGGAAGTCCCGCCAATAATGAAAAAATGAAAAATAAAATAAAAATTAATTCCCGCCAAAGGTAAAAACTCACAATTATTTCGCCACTGCAGAAGCCATCAATACCAGTAATGAAGAAATTTAAACGAGCACCGCCGCCGCCGCCGCCGTCGTCGTCGGCGACGACGCAAGGTCCTAAACCGTCAAAGCAAGTGGTGCATATAGGTGGTATTTCGGTGGAGTTCCCATACCAACCCTACGGCACACAGTTAGCTTACATGAATCGAGTTATTGTGACACTCGATCGAGCACACAGGGATGGACATTCTCATGCGCTGCTTGAGTCTCCTACAGGTACGGGAAAGTCGCTTTCCCTTCTTTGCTCGACTCTTGCTTGGCAGCAGAACTACAAGTCGAAGAATCGTTATTCTAATTTTACTCACTCTAAACCCGATCCGCAAGCCCTAGCTGATCCTATTGGTCACGGTGGTGGATTTATTCCTGAAACGCAGCCTTCAGGTACGTCATTTCTGTTACACTGTTACTGATTTGTATAATGATCAACAATTGAAATGTAGGAACTGAAGGCTCAGAGGCGGAGCCAAAATTTTTGTTTATATGTTCTGAATAAATTATTTGTATATTTGAAATGTTTGTTATAAAAAATACAAAGTTTGAGCTAAAGCTATTGTGACTCCGCCCCCTATGAATGTGTATACTTTGATGACCATGAGCCCTTTTGAATTTAAGCTGTTGCAGAGTATCAATTACTAAACATTTCGTTTCTCTATTCTCAGGGAACCCGGATACAGCTCCACCTGCTGCAAGTAATGGGACGAAAAAGAAAAAAGCGGCACCTACCATCTTTTATGCCACGTAAGGTTCATATTTTTGAAAAAGTTTATGTGTCAATATTACTGGTCCCTTTATAAAATTGAATTGCTCAAGAGATCTTTACATGTGAACCAAGACATTAGTGTATGAATTTATATCCTATTTAAGAAGCAGCAAACTCTAGGCAAGCGAATTGGTGGAATTTGTGTATTGAAAATCAGGCCATCTTCTTTTTCAAATGTAAATTCTCCATCACACACAGACACACACACACACGCTAGCACAGAGTAGGTGTGTCACAAAGCTTCACAAAGAATTGCATCTCCAATGAGGATAAAACGCTCAAACAATTTACTCGTATGTTTAGTTTGCACCAAAAAGGGTTAGGTATAAATAACCATTCTTCAATTTGTGTACTGCAATGTATTTATCTATAAAGTATCTTTGACATCCACTGGTCATGCTATGCACATAGGTACAATTCTCCAATGTTTCTTCACTCTTTCCACGCTGCATCATCTCCATGCTACTAGCTATATCTTTTGATGTCCTTTGCATTACCCACATTATAGTTTCATATGTTTATTCATGTGGCCTATCATAATTTTGTGTACTTAGACCGTTGTGACTCTTTCTGCAATTGAAAAATATTCTTAGGAGGACACATTCACAAATTTCTCAAGTGATTCGGGAATACAGAAAGACAAGTTATCGGGTGCCAATGGCTATACTGGTAGGTTGCCTGTTTTCTTACAATAAGTTATTATATTCTTTTCCAATCTTAGTCTTCATGTATCTTAGTGGAGATTCATATATCCGACCCAATTTGCTTGGGATGAGGCGTAGTTGTTGTTAGAGCTAGCAATTTCAGTGCATAGTTAGAAAAGTCATTCCATTTAACCCACATTTTAAAGAGTTGGATCACTTATATTTCAGTTGGGTAAGTAGGGGCTTCAGTCTGTTTTTAACCCATAAAATTATTGACAAGTATGGGTAAAAAATGGGTATCCATATTTTACTAGAAAGTCAACTCAAAAATTGTACTCTAATGTTGTTATGTTGTTTACTTATATAAGATGATAGAAGAACCTTCCACTATGAAAAGCATTTTCATACAGCAGAATAGCCCAGATTTGCAATGAAACTAATAGAGCTTCAAATCAACAATATGGAAACTGCAAAAATAAATAAATGATTAAAGCTGTCTAGTGTGTAATTAGTGATCTTGGACTATCAGAATCACAACATAATATTCATTAATATGAAACATGAAAAGGAAATGAAAGAAATAAAGAATAAAACTTACCTGTGAAACAGAGAAGAAAGAAAAAAATGAAACTTGCTTGTGAAAATTAAGTTTTTTGTCTTTAGGAGATTAAGTGGGTTAGGACCATTTTATCCAATCCATTTTTTACCCATATTGATATAGGTTGGTTGTGATTCAATCCATTTTAGCTCAATCCATTTTCAAAAATCTTATCCAATCTGCTCAAGTGCCACCCGTAGTTGTTGTTGTTATTGTTGTATGTTTCTTTCAGCTTGAGATTTCACTTGTTTGCTTTCTGTTCATCACCTTTCAGGCTTCACGAAAACACTACTGTACAAATGTGAATGTACGAGGTCAAGACAACATTGATGAACAATGGTGATTTTTCATATATTCATACAAAATGTGTTTTTTTATCTCTTTTGTCCAATGTTGTAATGTTATGGCTGAAATTGCAGCAAGTTGTTATTAAAGGATCAGGAGGCTGGATGCTCAGAATTCAAGTTAGTTTGACTTTCAACTCTTTATATCATCTATTCTTCTCTAGATTAAAAATTGAGGTGTTAATCATCTAATTTCTGAACAGAAATGCTCATAAAGTAAAAGGTCATCCATCCATTCAGAAAGGAGGGTGCCACGAGGCTCATGATATTGAAGATCTTGTTAAAGTTGGACAAATTGTCAAAGGTGACAGCCTCTGTAAAGTTATCCCATTATTTTCCATGTGAGAGTGAACTTATCAGCAAATTATTATTCAATTTTCAGGCTGTTCTTATTTTGGAGCACGTTCCCTGGCTGATGATGCGGAGTTAGTGTTCTGTCCATACAACTATATCATCAATCCAGTTGTTAGAAGAGCAATGGAAGTAAATATAAAAGGAGCCATCATTATTCTCGATGAAGCCCAGTATGTATAGATATAAACCTCAGGAATGGTCATTGAATTTTGCCTGCTATGAAATGGAAAACTATATTAATTCATCTTTAGGTCTTGTGAATGGTCATTTTGTATATCCTACAATAAAATACTCTTTCTGATCCAAGTTGATAGATCTACTTTGCTATCAATCATTTTCAGAGTTTCATACACTGTTTCATCTTTTGAAAAATAAACTTCAGATATCGAGAACACTAGAAGAATTGCTTCAAGTTATAATTCGTTTCAGATCAACATGTGAAGACACCTGTAGAAACTTACTTACTGATCATTTTGTAGTAGACTCATAGTGGGCTAATTCATGAATTGAATTAAATGGGGCATTTTTATCAACCAGAAGTGAAACAGAAGAATTATTTCAAGACAGGATGCCTAAAGCACTAAAAGTATCAGATAAAAGTGATAATGCTTCATGAGAAGTATTGAAAAATTGATGTATCGTAAATTGAAATGAAGTCAGAAGTCTATACATATCATTATTTTGACTAATTCTTTGTATATTGTTTTGTTTGGTGTGATATCTGCAGCAATATTGAAGACATTTGTCGTGATGCTGGTAGTGTTGATGTTGAGGAGGATATTTTGCTTCGTAAGCACGGACTAGCTTTTCTTCATGCCCTTTATTAATCTTTTCTTTGGGCTTCATTAAAAGAACACTGTACATCATCCATTTTAGTTCATCTCTTATCAGTTCTTGTTTTCTGAAAGAGTTGCAGATGGAACTGGAGCAACTCATACAATCTGATACAATGATTTACCAACCTTTGGTAGAAATGACGCAGGTGATTACTGCAAATTTGGAGCTCTGTTGACAGGTTATAGAGCTTTTTCATCAGTTTGTGTATTCGTGATTTTTGCAGGACATAAGGAGTTGGATTGCTAGGAAGAAAAATACTTTAGAAAAGCACGGTTTCCAACACTATGCCTCATGGTGAGTTATCATTTGCTTACTGATCCTGAACACTGTGCCTCATGGTGAGTTATCATTTGCTTACTGATCCTGCTTCAGACGTTAAGCAGACAGGCGAAAATAAACATGTAATGTGAACAGATCAAGTTTGTTATCATCATTATAATATGTTGGAGCATAAGATAGCAAAAATGAATATCCATTACTTCTTTTAGTTAGGCTCTTTTGGATAATTGCAAGAGGTAAAATGAGTATACAAGAATTAATTTCTTGCATTTCCCTTGTATTTGGATGGTAAATTTTTGATGTAAACTTGATGCATACAATGGTATGCAATGCTTTAGGATGTGGAAGGACTTTATCAATAACTCCATTTATCATCTTAGATAGGGAAATATATTTTTTCATTTGAAGTGATACTTTGCCTTGATTTGTAGAAACTAAATTTTCCACGACTTTCTTTAGTCTACATCTTAGGATATTGAAAAAAGGGGGAATTGGAGTCAGTTACTCCCTTTAATTTTGAAAGCATGACTTTATCAGTGTTTAGGTTTTCATTTCTTGCCTGCTTTGGTTGTGTCATGTTATAGGACATTGATTCTAATTGTTCAGTGACTACAAAAGATCTTAGGTTTTGGCTTACTTAAACATTTATAGCTGCTGAAGCTGAATCATAAATCACAATTGTATATGGTGTAAAGCCTTCAAAGTTGACCTTTAACTATAATTATATATGCGAAAGAGAAGTACTCAAAATTCTACAGTTCGATTACAAAGTAGATCTAATCATATTTTCAAACAAGATGAAAGCTATTGCAAATACTTATTAAAACTTGAAGTTTCTGACTCAAGGTGTTTCATGATCAAACATTTGTCCGGACAACTATGCTTCTGGTTGTAACTCTATTCTCCCAATCTACCTGTGCATGTTGTGCGTATAGTTCTTTGAGCAGCATATATACATTTATGTATCTCATCTGCTCCAACTTGATTTGCAGTTGGACTGGTGACAAGGCCTTGAAAGAGCTACAAGAAGCCAATGTGACGAAGCAGTGCTTTCCAATTTTACAGGAATGTGCCTCAAAGGTACATTCTTGCTGATGCTGGTCTCTTTAGATTTAAAATATTGAATTTTGATGGCTGGTTTTAAAAGTCCCATTTTTGTTGAGGAAATGGGTTGTGACCTTATTTGGTCTTGAGCAACCCTTCCTCATGAGCTAGCATTTGAGGTTGAGTAATCATCATCGTTCCACGACTTTTTCTTAAGATTGAGTTAGGCCCAAAGTCCATTTCTTCACATTGGAGTGATATATGAGGACATGCATAATTATCCTTATCATTGCTCTTGCTCTCACCCTAATCTCTTATCAATTTTTCTTTCTTTCCCTGAAGGCCATCAAAGCTGCCTCTGAAGCAGAGCCAGGGACAAATCATTTGAGTGGCATGGCAGCATCTGTATTAGAAGGTACTGCACCTTATTTTAAATTTCAAATTGCTTATCTTTTAAAGGAATGTTCTTTATATATATATATATATTGACTATGAGAATCATTCAGGACTAGTCTCCTCACTTAGTTACTTCTTCTCGGGAGATGGGCTTCATGTGTGTGATTATCAGCTAGCTTTACAACACTATGTCAAGAAAAGTCCTGGTAAGTATGGATATCTGTGAGGAACATGCTGGTTATTGTTCCTGTCTTCAGGTACACAAGGTCTCCAGTTGATCTTGTTAGACTGAATTGCATAGATCATTTAACCTATTTTGTGATAAATTTACTCAACGTCGAATGCAGATATTTGTAATGAATTGTAACAAGAAATGCTTTGCAATGATAAGTTTTTGTAATAAGCATGTTTTTGAAGTGTTCTTTCTTCAAAGAACATGGTCTTCTAAATGCTTTTGCAGGGCATAAAGGATCTGAGGGTTTATTGAAAATTTTCCTGATCACTAAAACAAGTAGATATACTTGGTGATTCGTTCTGTTCTGTTAAAGGAGGTGAAAGCCCTTTAACTCCATCATGGGAACAGACGAGAAGGAAATCTCTATGCCTCAGACATGCCTCTATTATGTGAAGCGCCTCAAGCTTCACCCACCATGCAAAAACAATAGGAAGAGAAACAGATGTTTTTGTTTGGTTGTGACATGATGACCAACACTGATGGAAATTCTAAGAATATAATCATAATGCTCTCATCCTTAGGCTAGAGAATCTAATTCATTTTCGTGATATTTGATTTGTTAGGCTAGAGAATCTAATTTATTTCTTGATATTTGATTTGCTTATGCTACTATAACTCTATGAATGTGCAGGAACTGCTGTTGGTAGCTGGACACAAACTTTTAGTTTGTGGTGCCTAAATCCAGCAGTTGTATTCAGAGAAATTGCTGATTCTTGTCTATCAGTGATCCTAACATCAGGGTATGTTCAATATCATACAGCTTATGGCAACTTCATTCAAGCACTAATTATTGGTGGTGTTTTGGATGATTTAGACTATTCCTCCAATTTGCAGCAAACTTAATAACCTGTCAACCAAAACTTTAAAGTCAGTGGTGCATGGTTTAGTTTCATGAATATTTAACATATGCCAAATGTTTCTTGTCTCTGTTTATTTTACTTGTTTATATCCTTGCACATCCTTATTTTTGCCTTCTCCTGCCCTTGTACTTGTGGTACCTCTGAATGACAATTTTGAAAAACTGCTGCTGTTGAAGTTTCAGTATTTTCATCTCTGTTGTGCATCATTACTTCTTTTATTACAGGACTCTATCACCAATGGATTCATTTTCCTCTGAACTTGGTGTTACTTTTGGTACTTCTCTGGAAGCCCCACATGTTATAGACGTTGAATCACAGGTATTTTAACATTTGACATTGTTTTGGGATCTGCTGGAGTTGGGATTTCAGTTTAAAGATAAACTCAATGCCAGTCTATGAATTACAGTTATGTGCTGCTGTAATCTCGAGAGGACCAAGAAATTATCCGTTGAATGCAAGTTTCAAAACAGCTGATTCATATGCTTTTCAGGTATTATGTGATATTCATGCTAAGTTTTTGTTTATCAATATGTACTTCCCTCCTTGTCTGACACTGCAGCATTCACCGTGAAGGATGCACTTGGCACATCTTTGGAAGAAATATGCAAGATTGTTCCAGGTGGTTGTCTAGTATTTTTTCCTAGCTATAAGCTGATGGAGAAACTAAGCAGTCGCTGGAAAGAAACAGGTCAATGGGCCCGACTTAATGCTCGAAAGCCCATTTTCACTGGTAAGAAACATTAAGTCCATTCTTTGAACCTCAGTAGGATATTTGCCTATAAACAGGCAGCAAAAGTGTAAACATTATCCAGACTATTCATTGCATGCTTTTTCATTGATGCATTAGAAATTGATCATGCTTGTCAATTGTTGATCTTTGCTGGTGCAATTAATTTTTTTTAATGGCTTTGTTTTTCTTTAGAGCC
This sequence comes from Solanum chilense, assembly GCA_032847665.1. Taxonomy (NCBI): domain Eukaryota; kingdom Viridiplantae; phylum Streptophyta; class Magnoliopsida; order Solanales; family Solanaceae; genus Solanum; species Solanum chilense. The sequence continues at coordinate 62,116,984 of CM064972.1, read as the reverse complement.
AAGAGGGGGCCAAGAAGAATTTGAATCAGTTTTGAATGGTTACTACAGTTCTATTAACCAAAGGGAGAAACTAGTGATGGGAAGAAAAAAAAAGGCAAAAGGGTCAGCTCTTAGTGACGGTACTCCACTTGAAGTTTCAAATATAAACAAGAAAGAGGGAGCTGCTTTTCTTGCTGTTTGTCGAGGAAAGGTACATCAGGGTCAATTCCGCCTGTCAAGTTGTAAGATATTTCTAGCATTTAAATCATCAAAATGGCTACCTTGTGGAAGTTCAGTTTCACTACACTGTCTGGTCCAACTGCCCACATGCCAGTTGGCAACATTGATCTGATCACAACCCATCCTGCTCTTCTATGCTCCAAGTCGTTGCATCTGTAATCGCCTTATTTACAATGATCAACTTACAATATTATCAAGGGAAATTAGTCTCTTGCATTTGACATGACTTGCACTATTCCAGTATGACTTGAATCCAACTGTTTTAAAAAGTTAAATAACACTAAGAGACTAGGAAAAGAGTTAGGACTAACAAAAGGATTTTTATTTATGAAAAAGCTTTTAGGCACTTTTTGTATCTCTTTCTCCACGTTGGAAGCGAAGAAAAATAAAACTTTGGCCACTCACTTTTTTCTGTATGACTATTGAAGCTTGAAAAAATAGCATATCTGAATACGCAAGTGCGTTCTGCAGGTTTCTGAAGGCATAGACTTTTCTGATGAGAAGGCTCGTGTAGTTGTATCCTTTTTTCTGTCTTTGAATTATGTTACTATTTGTCTCCTCACTCCTGGAATCTGATAGAGGACGGCTGAAATTCTGGAAGCAACTCCTTATATTTCTATGTGAGATCTTATTGGTGGCAATTCCTTTTTTATATTGCAAGTATATTTGCATGGGCTTTTAGCTCCATAGTTTTCGGGTGTCATTATTTTCTTAACTAAATTAGATAATTGTTGGGATTCCCTTTCCAAACATGTAAGGAATCTCTCATCATATGAATTCTATTGATTCATTTATGTTTCAGTGACTAATATGGAGCTCACTGTCCATCAGAAATGATATGAAAGTCGATCTTAAGAAGAAGTTCAACAATACTTATAAGTCATCCAAAAATCTTCTGAGTGGGAGTGAGTGGTATTGTAATCAAGCCTTCAGAGCTCTTAACCAGGCTACAGGTAGGCAATGCCTCTGTTAACTTTCTAAACATCTCCATGTTGAAAGTTCTTTTTTTAATCACATATATTGCAATTAGCAAGAGAATATTCTTCGACTTAAACAACATTGTTATCACATATATCATTCATCAACTTGGTGTTTGTCATAGACCATCATATCATGGATACTCATTCAATCTGTTTCTTTTTGCTTTCATTTCCATCATCACACGGCTGGGTGAATATAATGCCTCTAATCAGATTCAGCAAAATCCAGACCCCCGAGTATCTTCTAGGCTAATTTGAGTCATTTTTGCAATCGCAAAACAACTCAGATTCACATAGTTATTTAAAAGGAAAAAAGTTACCATAATCTGAGTGTTGACTTTTACACAAACTCAGTTTGATCATTCCTTGTTCTGCACTCATTTTCCCTGAAAAGTCCTCTTGATCCGGGACTTATTTCTTTGTGTGAGAGTTTGCCCTTTCTGTACATGTACTCTTGTGGCTGGGCACATGTCTATCTACATGTTTTTATTTCCTCATTGAATGTTATATGTTTATGATGCTATCTATACAAGTAAAATATTTTGCAATGAATTGGTTCATATAGGGATGCCTGCCTAGTTTCTTTGGATTCAAGTACAATGAAAAGCTACAAAAGTTTCTTTAATGAGATAATATAAAATTTTGGAGTATCACATTTCAATGTTTTTACAAAGAGATTTCACTTAGTAATCACTAACTGAAATTGAGAGAAATTGTGTACAATCATTCCTATTCTCCTTCCATCCATTTCCAAGCCCCCAATAGCCATATATGTCTTAGTTATCAAAGACTTCCCAATAAAGTTTATCTTTGTTGTATGATTAGTTTGTAATCCACCAAATTCTCTTAATGATGTTTACATATTGGTTATGATATAATTGTTTTTTTGCTTTGCAGGTCGTTGCATTCGCCATAGATTTGACTATGGAGCTGTGATCTTTTTAGGTACTTACATTATTCCTTCTTTGATTGCGTAAAAGAAAAAGAAGAAAGATTTTTTCTATGCCAAGTTGGTGAGTACGAAGAAAAATGCATTTCTTATTGCTGTATTAAAACTTCTAAGTGCTCATATTTAGTACTTAAAGGACACATGTTAACACTCATATTCAAGTTGGAGCATATAGATCAACAACATACCGCTGAAATCCCACATGTGGGATTTGGGGAGGGTACAATGTAGGCCTTATCTTACCTCTCAAAGGTAGAGAGGTTGTTCCAGATGGTTTTTTGGCTCAAAAGGGAAGTATCCTACACATGCTTGTAAGAAAGGAGACAACAAAGTAGCAAGACACCAAACAAATGCAGCAACGAAATAATAATACACATTGATCAAGAAGAAACTATGCGATAACTATGCAACATTGGTTTATTAAAAAAACTATGCAACATTCGGTTACCTGCTAACTTTCTATCCTAATCCTCAACCTCAATAACTTCCTACCTCAGGTCATGTCCTCAATTAACTGAAGCTGCTACTTGTCCTATTTAATCACCATGCTTTAATTCTTCTTCGGCCTTTATTGACCGCTCTAATTTCTTTCTGCAACCAACCTATCTTTACCAACGCTTCGCACCTCCTTTTCACATGCATGAACCATCTCAATCTCCCTTCCCTGATCTTGTTTGTCACTGATGCCACTTCCACTTTACCCCGTATAACTTCGTTCCTAATCATATCTCTCTGAGTATGCACATTCATCTGAACATTCTCATCTCCGCTACCTTTATTTATCTTAGCGTGAGTGATCTTGATTGACCAACAGTCTACCCTGTACAACAATATTGGTCTAACCGGGCTCAATTCTCTCTTCTTGCCCGTATACTACTCCAACAATCTCCTTACAAAATGGATTGTTCATGTAGTTGATCACTGCAGCATGAATCCAAATTGGTTGGCAGAGATGGACATACTCTTCCTATTCTTCATCTCTACCACCCCCTTTAGACTTGCATAGTGTGCTATAGTACCTTGATACTGCTATAGTTATCCTAGTTTTGGATCTCACCATTGTTCTTGTACAATATAACCATTCTACTTCACCTCCTTCCCTCTGGCATTTTATCTGTCCTAAATATGACATTGAAAAACCCAGTCAGCCACTCCACTGCCTCTCCTGCTTTCTTTCAAAAACCCAGGGGGTTCTCCTCTGTCCGAATCTCTCTTCCACTTCTTATCTTACAAATAACTCCCTTGACGTTTTCAACCTTTATGCATCTACAATACCCAAAATCTCTACATCTCTAAGCACCGACTTATAAGTCTCTTCTTGGAGCATATAGATCATGTGACCCAAATTTGTCAAAAAAAAATAAGAATTGGAATATTTGGTCCTTGAGTGCTGTAGTGCACATATTCACTAACTAACCTTTTGAAGTAACAAGATTTAGTGGAGAATAATTAGCAGTCTACTTTCTAACCTAGTGACGATAATTTTGATATTCTTGACCTTCTCATAGAACATTGAGTTAGAATGATGTGTGTCACAATTTTGACTATTGCAAATCCATTGTATGACTTTTCCAAACTTCAACTCTTCAAGTATATCTGAATGACTCAACAAAGTTTTCATGTCATGCCATATAGGAAACAAGGAATATTACATCTTTTTGAGATAGACTATTTTATGGCTTGTTTTTTCCTCAGACTGACCATTTCAATCATTCTTCATATGATATTTTTTCAGTAATCTCGGTTAGAACTCTCTCTCTCTCTCTCCACCCTCCTTTTCCACCTTTTTGAGTACTTCTAAGTGATCACAATTTGTTGCATTGTTTTGAAAAAGAATACATCAATGTCTTTTGATAGTTTTGAATAATTTGCTGATTTTCTCTATCCTTGCGTGTATTAGTTGTGTTATCTCTATATACAATATATTTCTTCTTCCTTCATGTAGATGAACGTTTCTGTGAGGCAAGGAATAGAGCTTATATTTCAAAGTGGTTGCGGAATTCAATAAGACATCACAGCAGCTTTGACAAGTCAATGGAAGAACTGAAATCCTTTTTCAGAGATGTCAAAGTACTCATTGACAACCTTTAAAAATCATGACAGCTATTGTTCTCTGCATCAGTGCACTGTCTCTTTTGAAGTTTCCAATATATTTCTCTTTTTGATTCTTTTTAGTTATTAAATCAGAAACCTTTTCTAAAAACTTTTAACAGGAGCGTGTTGGCAAGGCAGCCAGTTCCATACAAAGTTCTGTTGTTGATATTGAAGAAAATGCTTTTGTTACCAATAGTATAAGAACCAGGCAGAAAAACCAGAAGTTCGGCACTTCTGATGTGAAAGGGCTTAAGGAGGAAGAAAATTGTGCATTGATTTGTCAAAAAGCTCCGCTCCTATGTCAATCTTCATGTATTGATACCATGTATAATACATCCTCCACTAAAATGAGAATTGATGCCCCTCATTTGATGTTAAATGATGATGAGGATTCTGATGGTCGCAGAGCTTACATTGATTTGGAATGTGATTCAGCATTTTCGTCTAGGTGAAACATGAATCTTTAATGTGTTGTGTCTGCTACTATCATTCCTTTCATTCAGTTCTAAAAATTCTGCGAGCTCACTTCTGAATTTCTATTTGCAGGTTCTCTGGAGATCCATTGATAGTTTCACACGCTGCTGACCCTCAATTAACTATTGTAAAAGAAACTCCTGCTACTGATGACATTATTCACATTTCTAGTCCTCAATCCTTCTCCAAGGATGAATATTCTTCCTCAACCATCATCCAAGCATCTAGTGACCTTTTAGACCACTTGGCAGATCATTCTACAACTCACCAAAAAACTGAGTTGGGTTGTAAATCTTCCTGTTTGACGATTACTCCTCAAAAAGATGTCTATACAAAAGCAAACATGATATCATTTGATGTTGAATCGCCAATTAACTCGAGCGTCAATTCTCATGTTGGGAAAAGGATAAAACGTCTGGATTTGTCATCCATAGTTCATCTTGATGCAGAAGAATTTGATACTCAGATGACCAAGATTCCCATGCATGATAGTTCTACATGTAGATCAAGGAAGATTAAAGATGCAAACCAGATGATTGATTCTAGTTCCAGAATTAGTCAATTAGATAAGGAACTGGAGAAGTCCAAATCACCTTGGTCATCAGTCCTGAATAACTATGAGACATCAGTCGTGCAGTCTAATCTTGCTATGTACGAAAGCCTACAGATATTTTGCTCACTTTGCAACAATCCTCTAGGGCTTCCTGAGAATAATTTATTTGTTGTGTGCTCACGAACTTTGTCAACAAAAACTCACTTAAAATCTCTTTGGAAGGGTCAACCAGAAACCCCTGGTCCGAGCAGACACAGTATACCTATTCTCATAGCTAACTTTTCGTCTGTTGATCAACGCATCTATGAAAGAACCAGTGACAATTTATCTGTTCAGGGGATTTGGTGCAAAGAAGATGGCTGTGTTTTCAAAACTATTTTCTGTCCCTTCTGTGTAAATTCCAGACATTGTCTTGGTGTACAGGTCATGGCTTCTGATGCGTCTAATGTCCAGTTACTAAATAAGGTATTTATCTTTCCACCACTACAGTACTGGTTGCAGGGTTTTAACTGGTTCAGTTTCTAAACTAAAACTTGAACATTTTCACCATTTGTTTTCTGTGAAGGTGCTGCTTTATTGTGATTGCTTGATGATAAAGGAGCCTGAAGCGTCAAGAAAGGTCAGTGAGTCCTTTGCTCATTCCTTGGCAAGTGACCTAGAATGTGTACGGGAAATATTTAAGCAGAGTTGAGTATCATATAATCTGTCTATTGATAGGTCAATGCATCATGACTTAGATAGTGATCATGCAGATCAAGAGCTAATACATGATGTTGCCTGTGAACTAATGTAGTTCTGAATCATTCACCTCTAAACCTGTAATAGACCGTCCAAGTTTCCGTTTATCTCAATTCTGTTTCGGATCTATTTCTTTGACGTCCATGAAGATATTGCGTGGGATATACATTATTAGATTCAGTCTTTACCGGATTCATCCTGTTTGTGCATGCGCATGAAACTTAATTCCTCAACTGCCATTAAACCTACTGTTTGAGGCTGGATATAAAATCTAGATAGAAGAATACGTTATTATTTGCCACTTAAAATCCATCACTAGAGATACTAATCTCCACCTAGTTACTTTGGTACTAGCCTACCGACTAATTTAATGTGTTGATATGGTACTTTTTGGTGCTTTCTGACAAATGAAACAAACACCAAAAGTTCCAGTGGGTCAGTAGATTATTTATCCTGTCAAACTTGTGCCTTTTTTTCCTTCTCTCTTTACTGATGTTGCCTGTATGAGCTCAATTTAGGAATTATCTCCATCCAACAATTTAAGCTCTGATAGAGGTCTCTCTTCCATTGAAAGTTTCACATTTACTCCTGAGCAGGAGAACCTTGGAGGATGGAGAACTACAAAATCCAAGGTTAGGACATATATTTGGATATAGTTTAACATTGTCAACCTGATGGTCTATCGGAAACAACCTCTCTACCTTTGAGGTAGGGGTAAGGTTTACATACAGACCCATTTTGTAAGACATACATCGAATATGTTATTGTTAACCTAATATCTTATGTTCATTAAATGAACTTATCATGCAGATGCGATTACCAAAAAGGAGCATCTCATCTAGTGCACAGAGGTGATGCAGAACAATTTTTGGTGATGGTACTTTCTGAAAATGCTACCACATTATAAAGACTAACAATTTCTAGTATAGATCACAAGTTGTCTACAATATGAACTGTTTATGCAGAGTTAGATTCAAGATATTAACAGTTAGTGATCACCTTTTTGTTGGGCAAATAATTAGATTCCAGTTTTTTTTTTCCATTTACATTGACATGAAATAGAGTGTACATATTGACCAGATACAGAAAATTGTGTTCTATATAATTTATTCAAGTTGTGAGACTTGTTCGTTGAAGTAAAAAGATGATTGGATTTTGTAATAGATGATATTCCTTGTATATGTTCCTTTCATTCTTTTCAATTGGTTTGTCAAAACCTTGGCTCTTCTTGTAATCACTATTGATATCCCACTTGAAAATGTAATGTAAAGTTGACCACGTAAAAAAACACATTATAAAAGATATATTGATTAAATTAGAGATTATTTGACCTTGTGATTTAAATATTAGAACAATCCATAGGTAGAAGCTTTTTCAAATTCATCTTATGAGTCAGGTCTTCAATTGCTGAAATTTATCGTTCAAAATTCATCTTATGAGTTGAGCCAACCATTGCTGAAATTTATGGTTTAATAACCGTTCTCATTATTCTGCAATAACAGCTAAATCAGAAGTATTTTTTCTCATAACCGACAAGACCATGAACCCCTCCTTCAACTTGTGCTGCTCCTGTTCGGACCTGAAGAACCAGAGAGAGATAAAAGTTGGATTCCAATGAACTATGAGAGCTAAGATGATTATGCTCTTTCAATTCGTTAAAATATAACAATGATCGAGGATGAAGATACAAACCTCTAGCCTCAATGTTCCTGATCTTAAGAGATGATGAGCAGACTTCAGCGAGGAAGCACCTAGATCCTGGAATCCTTGTTTTACAGCTTGCATTGTATAAGGAACAAACTTCAGAACAGTACCCTTATCAGCAACCGAGCCAACGACACCCTGAGCAATCTTTAGTTTAGCAGTATCACCCAAGTATCTTGCATCGCTCCCTTTTGTCATTGCTTCCAAAGATCCCATACCTCGATACTTCTTCACACGGAGACCATTCTATCCTCGCCAAAAAGTTGACCAAAGTTAACAATAGCACTAAGGGAACATTTGAGTAGAATACACTTGCAAATATGAACACAGAATGACCAAGGTCGCAATACAAAACTTACAATCAAACTGCTTTGTTGATGAATAATCAAAACTCTTAGTCACAGAAGCCAGGTATACAATATAGCCCCTCAAGTCAGCACTAAATTTTTGCTTCTGACCAACTGACATTTCGTGCCAAATTTGAGGGGCTATGTATTTGGCCTTAAACACAATCAAGTGAAACACCACACATCATCTTACATCCATAGTTTGGGAAGAGAAGAAAGGAATGAATACAAACAATGATTTCTTAAGATGGAGCAAGGGCGATCTTAAGAACCATCAAAAACCATTTCTTAGCTTCTCATTCTATCTTCAACATCTAACAGGTTCCCAAAGACTGGTTTCATCTTGAGTACAAACAATGGTGTTCTCTTTTGGAGAAATGTGACAGGAAACGACAAAGAACAATTCTTAGTCTTCTAGTTTTTTGTTTTTCAGTCTTGCTATGCATTCTTGATTTAACTTGTCAATACACAATTTAAATGATAATGACCCGAGTTCTCATACCTCCAACGGAGAATTTTAAATCAAGGGAAGCTGGATAGGCAACAATATGTTAAGCCTGCAGGTTCTTCAGATACAGCTAAAGCACTCTTTAGATGTATCCTGGAAGAAACTTTTGCAGACAAGAGTATAAAAGGATTGAGAATCCTGTAGTACCTTAATTTCATAAGTGCCAGGAGTTTCATTGCTTCCAGCCAAGAAGCTCCCCATCATGACAGTTGATGCTCCAAGCGACAATGCCTTCACGATATGGCCAGAATTAGAAATCCCACCATCAGCGATAACAGGAACACCATGCTGCTCAGCAATTGTTGACACCTTGTAAACAGCAGTCGCCTACGGAAATTGACAGAGATATAAGTTCCTCGGAAAGAGAGAATGCAAGTTTAAATTCAGTTGTACAGCCAGCGAGTTCCCTGGATGCTTTCATACTTCGTTCCTTCCCAATCGTTTTACTAATGCTCATGTCTATATTGATAGTGACCATCTTTATATTCAGTTATACAGAGGGAAATTTAACAAAATAAATCAACTAAAATCAATAAAACAAAAACCAGCTCGAATCCAATAACTCACCTGTCCACGACCCACAGCACAGACTTCTTGAGTGGTACAGATGGACCCGGATCCCATCCCGACTCTCAGTCCATCTACATCATGCTTAATCAAGTTCTCCGCTTGGTACTTAGTGACTATATTTCCACCAATCACATCCAAGTGAGGATAAGTATGTTTCACATACTTGATCATATTAATCTGATACTCTGAGTTCCCTTGCGAGCTATCAATCACGAGAGCGTTAATCCCAGCTTTCACCAAATGCTCCAGCCTCTCTTTATCTGAATCCCTCGTCCCTATTGCTGCCCCCACCAAGAACTTCCCGTCTGTCCCTAAAGACGGCAAACCCAATTTGGGAAGCGAATTCATTCTCTCCAAGTCAGTAGCTGTCACCAAATTGACCACTTCCCTATCCTTTTCATTCACCAATGGTACAAAGTCCAGCTTTTTAGATGCTATGTAGCCTGCTACATCCTCAAAATTATAGCTTGAAGGCAGAGTAACCGGAGAAACGTTCATATAATCAGAAATTCTAGCTTGCTTGTCACTCAAACCGTTCCAAGTAGACTTACACACAACTCCTAAAAATTTGGATTCCTTAGTTCCTGACTCAGTGATGAAAATACAAGGAGAGTTACCAAATTCATCAGCAGAATGGATGGAATCGGAAGGGGAAGCAAATATCAAATCCGATGAGAAAGGGATTTGATGAGACTTAGCAGCGCGGATAATAGAAGCTTGTTGCGAAATGGTGTTGTTGTAGTGAACGATACCTATACCACCTAGCGCCGCCATTCCTACGGCCATGGAGGTCTCAGTGACGGTGTCCATCGGAGAAGCTACGCATGGGATGGAAAGGGAAATGTTGCGGCTCAGCTTAGTAGAGAGGTTGACGGCATCGGTAGGGAAGTCGATGAAACCAGGGAGGAAGATGACATCGTCGTAGGTGTAGGAGTAGCCTTGACTGAACAACTTCTCTGCTGAAAATCCGTCGTCGTTCATGGTGGCGGCGGTACGGCGGTAATGGTGGCTGAAAAGGGTCTTTAGGGTTCTGCTGTTAAATAGAATTTCAAGGTGAAATCAAATAGTAAGTGATAAAAGGGAGGTATTGTTATTGAAAGTAAGTTTGTTCGAGATCGAATCAAAATCGATAAAATTGGAAAGAAGTTATTGATTTAGTAATTTTTATAATGATTTTAATTAGGTTATCAGTTCTTGAGGGTTTGAGGTTTTTTTAACAGTATATACTGAAATCTCAAAAGTAATTAAATAATTATATTAATACGATTTTACATATAAAGTTCTACATTAAGGTTTGGTTTTCTATTTTTATTTATGATTATCTCAAACACCTGGTAATTCTACTATGTAAAAGGTTTTGCTTTTAAGCAAAATGTAACTTGTGAAACTCATGCGCATGGTTTATTTGATTTGTCACCTTGTTTCTAAGTGATTTTTCATTATTTTTTTTTTGTCAAATTTTAACGGTTAAAATGATAACAATCAATAACTGATAAACCAATGATTGATAAGTCAATTTCTTAATGGTTCTATAATAATTTTAGCATTTCTACAAATCGATAACCTATTAAGCCAATTCAATAAATTCTAAAACTAAACCGAACCAACCCATACACAGTCCTAATTAGAAGAGTGAAATATTTACTTGTATTTTTCTGGAATTATATTTTATAAAAGAAAATCATGAATTATTAGTTATATATATTTGTAATATAAGTTTAACATAATATATTAGTAGTTAATAGTGCAACAACTACTAATTCTAGTAAATTATTTAAATTTTAATTAGTTAAAAAAATAAATATACTCCTAGCAAAATATTCAATAATTAAGTGAACAAAAACAGTATTAATTTTACACTTAAACAGAAAGTCCATTTTATAATAATTCCTACTCATTAATTAATGGGATTTGTCATATGTGGTGGTCTTATTCAGAGAAGGAAGTGGACTCATGACTCATTTCTAATCCACTATTAACAAAAATAAAAATCTATTTTATGATTTTATAATAGTGCATTTGGATGTATTGTAATAAAAAAGTAAAGCAAAAAATATGTTCCTTTCAATTAATATGTATCATAGTGTTTGACTTAATGAAGATAAAGGACAAACTTATTGAAATTTTGTAATTTATAACTAGGTCATATAAGTAAAAAATAGAGGTGAAGAAATATGTGATAAGGTGAAAATGATTTTGGTGAAGGACGAGAAATGAAAACGAGTTTGAGATGGTTAAATGTATGTAAAAAGGAGATGTATTAATGTTTCGATGTGAAGGCATGAGATATTGACATAAATGATTTTAGAAAGGGTAAAATAGGTTAATGAAAAATTGAGTAGATATGAGATGATTTAATTTTAACTTAAAGCAAGAAAGTTAGTAAATGGTAATGCGTTGACTTGCTTATCTTCTATATTGGTAGTTGTTAAATTACTTTAGTGGTTTTTGGTCCTTCTAGTAATATAACTATCTGTTATTTCTGGTACTTTTACTGTGTAATTTTTTGTTGTAATTATTATTCAGAATGATTGGTCATATTGTCCATAGTATTTTATCATTACTTCTTCACTTTTGTTAGAAAATTTTCATATTTCTTTGTGTTATTTTTTTCTTGATCTAAGGATCTATTAAAAACAACATCTCTATCCCTAAGGTAGAATAAAACCTGCCCCACTGAAAACAATAAGAAATAAGAAAATGAGGTGTCTCGGATACTCCATTTAAAAAGAAGGGTCGAAGATTTTAAACTTGTAACTTGCCTGACATGTTAAATATTTTTAAATTTTATAATTTTAAATATGTTATAACAAACATCAAATATGTCATAAAAGACAGTATAAAATCAATATTTCCAAATATATTTTATGTTTAAAATAAACTAGATGGAGAAATTTTATGAAAATAAATAAATGGAACATCTAGAATGACATAATCACAAGCTTGTAATTCAATATGGTAACATTATAATATATAGGAGTAGAAGGAGGAGTGATTGATTGATTTTAAAACAATATTAGGTGGGAAATTTGTTCAATTGACCCTTAAATAAACTCACTTTGAAAAAAATTGACAAATGGTGTTCTTTCTCTTCACTTCATTTTCTCTATACTTTACTCCTAAGAAAGGAACAAACCAACCAAATAACTCATCTACACTCTTCCTTTTGCCTTTTGCTATTATTCTCTTATCAAAAAGCAAATTTTAAATCTATACTTTATGAGTTTTAAGTTTTGTGATAGTAATCTCAATAATTTATAATTAAATATTAGTGTTTTAATATGTTTAGTAAGCTTCTCAATATATATACATGGTCCGAATTAAGCTATCGAAATTTTGCTAAATCCATATGATTTATTACTAACCAATAACTATATACAGTGTATCGTTTTTAATTTAAGTTAGTTAATGATCAAATATATTTAAATTATCACTTTCTTCGTGAGTTTCACATCATTTTTCACATGAATTGGTATCATTTATCTATCAAAACACATCTAATTAAATATACGTGATAGTTCATATAAATAAAATGAAACAACTATAATTTGACTTAATAAGCTTTGAAGTGTGTTTTATTACATAAATAAAGATAACTCAATAAGTAAGAGAAACATAGAACTCGAAAAAATTATAATCCAAAATATGTTCTTAACGGTTAATTTAAATTAAAATTATTAGATTCGATCGAACTAGTACCATGTCCTTTGACACCAACAACCATTAACTACCCCACCCCCTACCCCTATCCCAAACCCCAAATTACCCAATATTAGAGGCACCCATTTTTTTGTCCTCCATTTCTAGCACAAAGAACAAGAAACTACCTTCACTTCACACAAAGTTCCCAACTTTCTTGATCTTTGACCTCAAATCTTGAAATGGGTATCAAGTTTTTCATGTTTTCATTCATTCTAACCTCACTTTTCCTCATTCTTATCTACATACCCACTCAATTTTCCCACTCACCCATCACCATTTTTAAGCCAAGAAAAAGCTTCATAATCTCAAATACCACAACTAACCCTTACCCTGTAAAATTTGCTTACTTGATCTCTGCTTCTAAAGGAGATGTAGCAAAGCTAAAAAGACTTCTTTTTTCACTTTACCATCCTGGTAATTTTTACTTGATTCACTTAGATTTAGATGCACCAGAAAATGAACACCAAGAAATTTCAAGATTTGTAAGTGACAACTCTGTTTTTGGAGAAATTAATAATGTTTGGGTTGTTGGAAAGCCAAATTTAGTGACATATAGAGGACCAACTATGTTAGCTACAACACTACATGCAATGGCTATGCTTTTGAAGATTGCTAAATGGGATTGGTTTATTAATCTAAGTGCTTCTGATTATCCTTTAGTTACTCAAGATGGTATGGTGAGTACCTTTTTATTTTTTATTTTTTGTGATTTTTTGTTTCAAAGATTGCATTTTTATCAATATATTTGTTAAAAAAAACATTTTTTTTCATGTGAGGTTTTGAAATTTTAGAGAAAAAACTGTTCTTTATGATTCTTGATTTGTGTTTGAGAGATAGATTCAAGTGATTAATCTTTTTTTTTTCTTCACATTTAAAAAAAAAATGGTTAAAAGAATTGTTTCTGAAAATGTGGTGAAGAAAAATAGTTAAGTTTTTGTTTATTATATACTACAAAAAAAATCTATAAATTCTTTCAAACATTTTTTATTTGTCATTATGTTATTTTTAACTTTTTTTGTTTCATGATCTCAGATCTGATCCATGCCTTCTCTGACTTACCAAGAGATCTAAATTTTGTACAACACACTAGCCACATGGGGTGGAAGCTGTAAGTATTTTTTTTTTAAATCTAAATTTTAAATGGTAGAGAACAACACAAATAACTATCACTTATTCGCGAGTTTCACATTTAAACTATCCCTTGTTCGATAGTGATAATGTAGGAAAAGAGTACAACACTGGTTTAATACATAGATGATGATAATTCAGATAGAAGCGTGGAACAATTGATAGTTGAGTTGTGAAATGACTAGTGAATAAGTTTGTGTTTTTGATCATTTAACTTATTTTTAATTGTTTATTTATGAAATTCTATAGTACTGATCAATCAAAAAAAATTTCTTAATTTATATTTAGGAATAAGAGAGGAAAGCCAATTATTATAGATCCTGGTCTTCATACTCTAAACAAATCAGAGATTTGGTGGGTTATCAAGCAAAGAAGTCTTCCAACTGCTTTCAAGCTTTATACAGGTTAGTATTTTCCTTTATCTTCTAATGTTTAATTTATTATTTGTGGCTCCAAAAATTCTAAGAGATTTTTATAATATAAAGTATAAAAAGTGAAAGGTACATTACATGTGAGATGTTACTCTTGAAGAGAGCAAAAGACCACAAAAAGAGGGAGTAAAGTACTTTTACTTTTATTTAAGAGAAAAGACATAAAGACACCATCGAAGTTATCCCATATTTGCATGAAGACACTTACACTTTTAAAGTGTCCTATCACACCACTAAACAACTATATATCGTTGTAAGTTGACCATTTTTACTTATTCCGTCATCTATAATGCGCGTGTTGCTCACTCTCTAGGTAACCCGACCCTACCCTTTTTTTTAAGTAAATTCGTGAACTCCTTTTCATTTCATTTCTCGACTTTTCCCTAAAAAATCAAACGAAATACACAGTGTTGCTGTTGACGATAGTGTTGTTGTTGACAATCTCGTTGTTGATCATTGTTGATCGTTGTTGATCATTGTTGATCGTTGTTGATGTGTATTTGTGAAGATTCTTGGAGATTGAAGGTCTAACATGTTAGGGTTCTAAAATCTTCACTTTTTTCGATTATTCTGATTTTATGGATTATTATAGTGTAGAAGTGTTAGAATCGACCTACTACAGTTGCCATTGTTACAAATACGATTCAACATTGCATTTGACATTTTCAATCAAAAACTAACCACAAAATTGAGAAGAAATTCAACCATAAAAAAACTTCAAATTAACGTTTATATTGGAAATTAAAAGAGAAAAGACGAATTCCTACCTTATTTTCTTGAGGAAGATGATGAAGTCGTCAAAAAGAGAGAACCAATATTGTTCTTGCCATGGAAATCAAAATTTTAAGGCTACCAAAGGCTATTTTTGAGTTTAAATTGGGGAAGATACAAAAATTGATTAAATAATTAATATTAAAGAAAATGACATGTGGCTATTTTAAACTGGTAAATAAAAAGGAAAAATGACCCATGACGCGCCTAACGTGCGTGTAAACAATCCAGATGAGTTAATGGGTAAAAATGGCCAATTTACAACGATATATAGTTGTTTAGTGGGGTAATGGGACACTTCAAAAGTTTAGATGTCTTTATGCAAATATGAGACAACTTTGATTGTGTCTTTATGTCTTTTCTCTTTATTTAACTACCTATATCACCTAGATGAGGAGCAACTTGTTCTCCTAAGACTATCTATAAGGTTGCTCGGATCCGTCAAAAATGTTGTTGTACCCACATGCGTTTAATCTTTAAAAAATGCATACATATTGGGTCTCTCCAAATTTTTTGTTGCATCCACCTGTGTCGAGTCCTCCAAAAATGAATTGTGACACCCAAGATAATCATAAAATAAGTTATGTTGCTCGGACCTCAAAATTGTTGCCACACAAACCCGTCTCAGATCCTCAAAAAATGCATAGTTTTTTAAGGATCCGACACGCACCTCAATAATTAAAAGCTTAACACAAAAGGGTAAATAGTTGGATGATGGACTAATGGTTACTGCCTTACTGGTTTGCTTATATGGACTTGGCAAATCCTCCCCTCAACAACTAGTTTTTAGAGTTGAGTTAGGCTCAATGTCTATATCTTGTCATGGTATCAGTATAAGACTCATCCCAATTATTATTTTGCTCACACTCCATATATCCAGCCTTGGCGTAAGGGGATCAAGAGTCTTACATCGGTTCTTTACGGGATGAGTAGTAGTATCAAAAGTTAATTAAAAAATAGTTTGAGCTACATTATCAAGAAAATGCACATGTTAATGACATTAACACATGCTTTTGCACTTGGTTTAAGGGACATATAGTTCAAGTGAGAATTTCTACATTGATTAGATGGAATCTTGATTCTGCTGTTTTTTGAATTTTTGTGTGTATAATATAACTCAATATAATATAAAACTCAAGATTTGCTTTCAATATGACTTCTTGTTGAAATTTGTTTACAATATATGAATGTCTTCACTGTTTTCATATGGCTTCTATATGACTGTATTTGCTTTACATACTTGATTTTTAATTTGTTTTACTCGAGCTGAGGGTCTTGTTAGAAATTTGTTAACAACTACAAACACAAAATACAGGTTCAGCTTGGACAATATTGTCGAGATCATTTGCTGAATACTGCATAATAGGCTGGGAAAATCTTCCTCGAACTCTACTTCTCTACTACACGAATTTTGTGTCGTCTCCAGAGGGTTATTTCCAAACAGTCATATGCAACTCTGAGGAATACAGGAACACCACAGTGAACCATGATCTTCACTACATTACATGGGACATCCCCCCGAAACAACATCCAAGATCCCTCGGTCCGAAGGATTACAGGAGAATGGTTTTAAGCAACAGGCCATTTGCTCGGAAGTTCAAGAACAACAACCTTGTCCTTAATAAAATTGATCGCGATCTTCTCAGAAGACGAAATGGACAGTACTTCTCAGCTGGAGGATGGTGCTCCAATGACGATGATCGAGGTTGTTTGAATCTACAGGTTGAGAAATATGGCGTTTTAAAGCCTGGAATGGGTGCGAGAAGGTTGAGAACTTTATTGAAGAAATTGGTATCTGCACCACATTTTGCTAAGAGGCAGTGTAGATAAGTTGGAAATGAAAGTACTTTTGTTGGAAATATATGAAATAAATTGTGGAAGAGGATGTAATCATCCAAAGTCAATTCTTGATAGTTGTCACAGTTCATTAGTTTGTATGAGAAAAAGAAAAAATATAGTTCACAAATATTATTTTAGGTGTGTACATCTATCCTACGTTCTCTAGACCTCACTCGTGGGATTATACTGCGAATGTTGTTGTTGTGTGTAGGTCCGAAGTCCAGTTTTATTGGTTCACACAGTATGAAACATAATGCTATATGATTGAAGATTAGAGGTGCTGTATGATCATTGATTGTATTATTTCTGTCATCTGTTGTTTTCTACTCAAAGGTATCGGTTTATTATTACAACTCATATATTGTTAGAGCTAGAGGTTCAACTGAACTTAATATTTTTCACATATAGGGGTCAATATATGTGAACAATCACAATATGTACACAAATATTAGAGTCTGATGAGTTCACTTCTAAGATCTATAAAAGTCGAAACCATTTAAGTTTAAATCCTGGATTTCAGTACATTCAACTCATGCTAGAACTGCAATTATACTTTCACAAACTTACAGTTTTACTTGTATATAAACATGAACATACAAGTTTGTCTTCATAAAACGACATAACAAAAGGGAGAAGTTTCTCATCACATCATTCCATTTCTCTTGTAATTTTAGAGACCAGTAAACATTCTGCCTGTAGGAACTCTTACATCGCGATCATTGTTGGACCAACTAAACCAGTGTTCGTTGTCCCCCTTGTTAATGGCTACAAGCTTGGTGAAAAGGGAAGAAAACACAATACAAAGTAAAATGGCAAACAAAATGAGCAGTATATTAACATATATGTGATGTACTATTGAACAAGATCCTTGATAAGTCATTCTGTATCCTTTAACAAATTGTTAATCATAGTTACCAAAGGAACAGTTCCTTTGGTCATTATCTCTAATCTAGAAGTATTTGAAGCATGAGAGAAAAGGGATAGACCGAAAAACATGAGTTCAGGAAGAAACAGCCGAGATGACAAGAAACCATGCCAATAACGAGGTTCTAGATCAAAAAAGGCATCGAAAAACCTTCTTGTAGCGGATAAATCAAGCTTCAGAAGAACATCCATACCAAAGCAAAAGAATTCTCTTTGACGTCTCCTTTCTATGGGCCACAAATCTTTCCAAACAGATGCCGATAACTCATTACCTAGATGGTCCTTATCAGAACCAAGGTACTGAATTATTGCATTAGCAACGACAGGAGCTGCAGCTAGCGTCCTTGCTACCATATAACCCGTAGAAGGATGAACCATACCAGCAGTACCACCAATTCCAACTACCCTCTGAGGTATTACTGGAAGGGGGCCTCCCATTGGGATCACACACTGCTCATCTTCTTCAATGCTCGTAACTTTTATACCCAAGTGACTCAAACGAGCCACCATTCGTTCTTGAATATCATCCATACGTAATCCAGGACGAGCTACAAGGGAGGTTTCTTCAAGAAATATTCTGTTTGATGAAAATGGCATGGCATAGAGAAAAGTTGGAACTTTTCTGTTCCTCTCTTTCAGCTTCATATTGTTATTAAGATGGGAATCTCGCCAATCCATAAAAAGCATCTTACTTGTATCGAAGGGATGTTCCTCCACTTCTGCCAATATGCCATAAGCTACTTGATACCCAGGATTATATGGCTTATCATACTGAACAAGACATCTAGAGAATCCCGTCGCATCAAGAACCACTGTTGCCTGAATAGTCACACCATCACTGCAAATCAGCATAGATTTAGCTTCCTCATGAATTACCTTTATAACTTTTGCTTGGTGAAATTTAACACCATTTAGTATGCATTTCTGCATCATTTTCGACTTAAGCTGTTTCCTATTAACCCTTCCATAAGGTCTATCAAGATTCTTAGTTTTATCATCATCGACATAAACAACAGCACCTGACCATGTCGCATCAAGGCAATCCAACAAATCCATGGCCTCAAATTCATCCACCCAAACACCATAGTTGTTAGGCCATATCAATTTAGGGGACGGGTCAATCAAGCAAACCGATAACCCAGCCTCCGAAACCTGCTGTGCAACAGCAAGCCCAGCAGGTCCACCACCCACCACAGCTAGATCTACAACAAGCCCTTTTGAAGGGTCATACATAGGAAGCTCAAAATCAAGATTTTCCTTCTTTATCTCAGGTACAAGCTCCAAAAGAGTACTACTCCTAGCTTTAACACAAACCCCTCTTCCCCAATTCTCACAAAATTTTCTAAAACCAAGCTTCAGAGGCTTTACAGAGCTAAAGGAGCTACCTTTAACAGCAAATCCATGAAAGGGTTGTAGAAATTCAAGCTTATTTGGGGTTTTCAACAATGTATCCATATTTTCAAACAAGGGTTCAAAGGTTTCTTGAACTTACAAACAGGATTTCAAAAAAGTTCCCTAATTTTCAATTCTGAACATCAAACTAGAACCAATAGTTTATCTAGTAATCTGTAAAATGAAAAGGGTCTTTAGAAATTTCTCAAGATTTGCCATATAAAAAAGAATTACAAATTTATAATTTACATAAGCTAATACTAGAGTAAGTGCTCACCATGAAGACACCTAGGTCACATCAAGACATCTCTTCCTTTCGTTGTTATAAAAATTTATAGCAAAATTCTGGTGCTGGTAAAGGATATGCTTGTGGTGAACATGAGTATGGCCTTTGAATTGAAAAAAAAAAAACAATAAAGTTCCTATCTTTTTTCAATTAGTATTTTGGTGTGGGGACCTTCTTTTTAATTGAATTTTTGGATATGAATAATTCATTTGTGTAAGGTAAAATAAGGAGTAATATTAATTATTATTTTCAACTTCAGATGTATACAAGATTTTTTAAAATTTAATTTACGTATCATTTAAAAAATAATTAATTAATGTTAATTTTATTTTTAAGTGACTTAACAATCCTATGACTCCTTATAAAATCCCATTATGGATTTAAAGCAAAGAAATAAAGCCAAAAAGTACTATGCTTAAGATTTAGAAATTTAAAATTGAGAACAAAATTGTTTAATATCAAATAAACACGGTTGTAAATACATTGTATAGTATATGTGGATTATCCATTAGATTTATCCACTATTAAATGAGTTCATGTATAGGTGCTTCCAAGGTGATAAGAACTTCTAAGATAACTATGTATCTATTAATTAGATTACTTTTGGAGTGATATCTCAACACTATAAATAGAGAATCACTCACCATTTGGAACATTACACTTGAATAAGAAAAATTTTCTCCTTTATCTTATACTTCTTGTCTTTTTCTTCTTATATTCTGAGTTTTCTTTACAACATGTTATCAGCACAGAAGTTGCTATTTGCAAAGAATTCCTCAGTTGTCAGTTGGATTCAAGATGAGTAATGGAGATGTATGCCTTCTTGATAGTGCTACAACGCATACAATATTAAAAGAAAAAAAATACTTTTCTAATTTGGTTATGAAAATGACATATGTCAACACAATATCAGGTGGTACAAAATTAACAAAATTAATTGAGGACTCTTGAAAAGCGACCTTATTACTACCTGGAGGGACAATATTAAGCATTGATAATGCATTATATTGTAGTAAGTCTCAAAGAAACTTATTAAGTTTCAAAGTTATTCGCCAAAATGGCTATCATGTTGAGACGGCTAATGAAGGAAATGTTGAATACCTTTACATTACTACAATTAATGTAGAGAAGAAAATTGTGCATGAAAAATTACATGCACTTTCTTCTGGGTTGTACTATACAAGTATAAGTACAGTTGAATCACATGCCGTAGTAAACAAAAGGTTTACTAATTTTAATGATTTTATCATTTGGCATGACCGGTTGGGCCATCCCGGATTTAATATGATGCGGAAAATCATTGAGAATTCACATGGCACACCTTAAAGAGCCCAACTATCCTTCAATCAAAGAAATTCTCTTGTGCTGCTTGTTCTCAAGGAAAGTTGATCATTAAACCATCAACAGTTAAGGTTGGAACTGAATCCCCTACGTTTCTGGAACGTATACAGGGTGATATATGTGGACCAATTCAACCTGCGTGTGGACCCTTTAAATATTATATGGTCTTGATAGATGCTTCTACAAGATGGTCACATGTGTGTTTATTATTAACTCGCAACATGGCTTTTGCGAGATTGCTGGCTCAAATAATAAGATTAAAAGCACAATTTCCAGACTATACAATAAATACAACCCGTCTAGATAATGCTGGTGAGTTTACATCTCAGGCATTTAATGATTATTGTATGTCTACTGGTATAACAGTTGAACATCCAGTTGCGCATGTTCATACTCAAAACGGTCTAGCAGAATCATTGATTAAACATCTGCAATTGATAGCTAGACCATTACTAATGAGAACAAAGTTATTTGTGTCTATGTGAGGGCATGCTATTTTGCATGCAGCAGCACTTGTGCGCATAAGACCGACCAATTATCATGAATTCTCCCCATTACAATTGACTTTTGGTCAAGAGCCAAACATTCCCATCTTAGAATTTTTGGATGTGCGGTGTATGTCCCAATTGCTCCACCACAACGCACAAAGATGGGGCCCCAAAGAAGGGTTGGGGATATATGTTGGGTATGAATCTCCTTCAATCATAAAATATTTGGAACCTATGACTGAAGATTTATTTAAGGCAAGATTTGCTGATTGCCATTTTGATGAATCAATATACCCACCATTAGGAGGAGAACATAAGTCGTTGGGAAAAGAGATAGATTAGAATTCATCATCTCTATCTCATCTAGATCCTCGATTAAACCAATGTGAGCAAGAAGTTTAAAGAATAATTTATTTGCAGAACATTGCAAATCAGCTACCAGATGCATTTACTAATCTTCCAAGGATTACTAAATCGCATATTCCAGCTGTTAATACTCCAGTTCGAGTTGATATCCCGATGGGACAAATTGTTAAGGCAAATGAGTCTAGACCACATTTGAAGCGTGGTAGACCAATTGGTTCCAAAGATAAAAATCCTCGAAAGAGAAAAGGAATAAATGATCAAGATAATCATGGGTTGAAAGAAATTTCTCAAGATGAGACCCAAGTGATAACACATGATGAGGAGGAGGTTCGACTTCTGAAAACAATGAAATTTCAATGAATTATGTCTCGATGAGAAAGTTGTGGAACAGAAATAATGTTGTGATTGACAACATATTTGCCTATAATGTTGCTATTTAAATAATGCAACAAGATGAAGATTTTGAGCCAAAATCTGTTCACGAATATAGACAGAGAAATAATTGCCCAAAATAGAAGGATGAAATTCAAGCTGAATTGGCTTCACTAGAAAAACGTAAAGTTTTTAGACCAATAATCCGAACACCTGAAGGTATCAATCCAGTGGGGTACAAATGGGTTTTTGTACGAAAAAGAAATGAGAAAGGTGAAGTCGTGAGATATAAGGCCCGACTCGTTGCTCAAGGTTTTTCTCAAAGACCTGGCATTGATTATATTGAGACATATTCTCCAGTGGTAGATGCAATCACCTTCAGATATCTCATAAATCTGGTAGTTCATGAAAAACTTGAAATGCATCTAATGGACGTTGTCACAACCTATCTATATGGCTCATTGGACCACAACATTTTCATGAAAATTCCTGAAGCATTCAAAGCGCCTGAAGCATACAAAGATTCAAGAGAAACTTGTTCAATAAAGCTTCAGAAATCTCTGTATGGATTGAAACAATCAGGAAGGATGTGGTACAATCGTTTGAGTGAATATTTGTTAAAGAAAGGGTACAAAAAATGACCCGATTTGTTCCTGCATTTTCATTAAACGGTCAGGGTCTGAATTTGTTATAATAGCTGTGTATGTTGATGATTTGGACATCATTGGCACTCGTAAAGAGCTTTTAGAACTTGTTGAGTGTCTAAAAAAAGAATTTGAAATGAAAGATCTCGGCAAGACAAAATTTTGTCTTGGCCTACAGATTGAGAATTTGTCAAATGGAATACTTTTCATCAATTAACGTTTACAGAAAAGATACTAAAGCGTTTTTACATGGATAACTCACATTCATTGAGTACTCCGATGGTGGTAAGATCGCTTGACATCAATACAGATCCATTTCGACCTCAAGAGAATGACAAAGAGCTTCTTGGTGATGAAACTCCTTATCTTAGTGCGACCGGGGCACTAATGTACCTTGCTAACAATACTCGATCAGATATCTGTTTTGCAGTAAGTATACTGGCAAGATTCAGTTCCTCCCCAATAAAAAGACATTGGAATGGTGTTAAACACATACTTCGATATCTTCGAAGGACCATGGACAAGTGTTTATTCTATTTCAATGAATCCAAGTCAGAACTGATTGGTTACGCAGATGCAGCGTATTTATCTGATCCGCATAAAGCTCGATCACAAACAGGCTATTTGTTTACATATGGAGACACGACAATATCTTGGCGATCAATGAAGCAAACGTTGGTAGCCACTTCTTCAAATCATGCAGAAATAATAGTCATCCATGAAGCAATCCGAGAGTGCGTCTGGTTGAGATCAATGACGCACCATATTCAGAAAATGTGTGGTTTTTCTTTGAAAAAAAATATACCAACCACAATGTACGAAGATAATGCTGCATGTATAGCTCAATTGAAAGGAGGATACATCAAAGGAGACCGGACAAAGCATGTCTCACCAAAGTTCTATTTCACGCATGATCTTCAACAAAATGGTGAGATAGAAGTTCAACAAATTCGTTCAAGTGATAATCTTGCTGATTTATTCACTAAGGCATTGCCAACATCGACGTTTGAGAAGTTGAGATACAAGATTGGGATGCGCCGTCTCTGATATATCAAGTAAAGTTTTCATCAGGGAGAGCGAAATACGCGTTGTACCTTTTTTCTTAACTATGGTTTTGTCCCAAGTTGGGTTTTCCTGGTAAGATTTTTAACGAGGCAATATTCAAAGCGTATTATGAGATATGTGTACTCTTTTTCTTCACTAGGCTTTTTCCCACTAGGTTTTTCCTAGTAAGGTTTAACGAGACACATAATCTATTGATATCAAAGGGAGAATGTTGTAAATCCATTGTATAGTATATGTGGATTATCCATTAGATTTATCCACTATTAAATGGGTTCATGTATATGTGCTTACAAGGTGATAAGAACTTCCAAGATAACTATGTATCTATTATTAGATGACTTTTGGAGTGATATCTCAACACTATAAATAGAGAATCACTCACTATTTGGAAGATACACTTGAATAAGAAAAATTCTCCCCTCTATCTTATATTTCTTGTCTTTTTCTTCTTATATTCTGAGCTTTCTTTACAACAAATACAATAATTTTGATTATAAAAAGGATTTTAAGAAGAGTCCATATCTATCATCACAAAGATGATCGAGTTAATTGAATATAGAAATCATCTCAATCATAAATAGTTGTTAATTAATAAAAAAATAATTTAATTAATCGAATAATAAATTTCTTATGCTAAATTTTTGATCGAGCTCGTTTCGCCAGGCTTACCTAGTCAACATCATTCTATCAAGGACTATGGTCCCATTTTTTCCCTAAAACCATAAAAAAATCTTGAAGAAATAGTATTTCCACCTTTCATCTTTTTCTTCTTCATTTCTCAGTCCACAGTTTCCATTAAACCTCCTCAAAACCCCATCTAAACGACACCGTTCAAATGCTCCGTTCCTTCACTTCCAAACGCTCTCTTCAATCCCTTCTCCACCACCACTACCACCGCTGCCGTCAGAATCCTCAATTCCCAATCTTCAATCCCCGTCCCTTTTCTTCATCGCCGGGACCGCCGTCTTCCGACGCCGAGCTCCGGAAATACATCGGATACACACTTCTCCTCTTAGGTTCTGCTGCCGCCACGTATTATTCCTTTCCATTCTCGGAAGACGCGAGAGACAAAAAAGCTCAGCTATTTCGGTATGCTCCGTTGCCGGATGATCTTCATACTGTGTCTAATTGGAGTGGGACTCATGAGGTTCGGACTCGCACTTTCTTGCAAGCCGAGTCAATGGAGGAGCTTGAAGGGATAGTGAAAGAAGCGAATGTGAGGAAGCATAAGATCCGGCCGGTTGGGTCGGGTTTGTCGCCGAATGGGATTGGGTTAACACGAGCTGGGATGGTGAATTTGGCGTTAATGGATAAGGTTTTGAGTGTGGATAAGGAGAATAAAAGGGTTACTGTTCAAGCTGGGATTCGAGTTCAGCAGCTTGTGGATGAGATTAAGGAGTTTGGGATTACTCTTCAGAACTTTGCTTCCATAAGAGAACAACAGATTGGTGGCATTGTTCAGGTGATTGATTGATTTGTTCCTGGATGTTTTAAACAACTTATCATGTCAATTTCTTGTGGATTACTCCTCCGGTTCAATTTGTATGTCTTAAAGAATGCATCTTTACTCTTAGAATTTCAACTTTTCACCTGTTTAAGACCATGGTTCATTCTACATATCTTTAGTTGAGGAACACATGATTTGAAAGTTTTGTACTTTCTGACACTTTGTCAAAGTCAAAACCGGATGAACAAATTGAAATGGAGGGAGTGGTTAATTTAATAGATAAAAGTGAAGTGATAGATAATTAGAGGGCTAACTAAAATACATAGTGTTTCCATTCCAAATTTCTCCCATATATGTGGTATTAATTAATTGGGATTAAGGTTCATGTTGACAAGCTCACATGAAGTGATTAGGTCCAATGATTGCCAGAAGTCATTTTAGTCTCGCTAGAAATTTGTATGCCAGTCAACATTGTATAAGCCTTTTCTTGAAATGAAATGGAGTTAGAAAACGTTTGAACTTGTATTGTTAGGGAACATGAATTATTGAGTATTGTAATGAAACGGGTACAAATGGCCAATGGGAAAATTCATATAGCCTTATTGATGAGAGGTTGGCTGGTTATTCCTGTGCTTTATACTTCTAAACGAATTTTTTAGTTCTTAGAGAAGACTACGTATAGTGTGCGAATTCATTTCACTCTTAATTTGAGTTATTTCAAGTTTCTACATTTGTCTTAATTCTCATCTCCCATTTAAACTAGGATACTTGACTGAGGAGTGAGAATTTTTGAGGGTGGGGTATATGTTAATCATGCTTTGCCTTTTTCGTGCTAGTGCTTAAATTTTATTTGTGGCCTATACATGTATAATTATGCCTTCTCTAGGTTTACAATTCAAATAGAGTTCCAAAGACCGTTTGAGGCCTGGTAGACTACATTTGCATAGTGGCAACACTTCAGCTAGGAGAATTGCTGGATGCTTTTGATTTTACCCAAAAAAAATAATACTGGAAGCTTTTGAGGGAGAAGTTGTCCCTGCGTATAGATGATAACTTAGCTGTATACTAACTGTTTTGTGATGGCCAGAAAGTTGTCTCTAGATTTGGTGACATTATGAGTTTTGTGGAAAGTTTATGTATGTACTCTGTACACTTGTACTTTCTTGATGTACATCTACCTATGTAAATAAAAACCTTACTTTTGCATGATCAATCAAAGAAAAAATGTGCAGGCTGATTCTGTTTCATTACATGTTGTGTCTCAAGGACAACATCTGCTTTTTGCTACCTGTTTGAAGTTTCTATATTATTCCGACTTGCAGTTGCTTGATATATTGATTTGTCAGATGTATGTTTCTCTTTTGAGGATTGATTGGGGAAATTCTAAAGCTTTTGTTCCTTTGAATTCAAAATTGTTAGGTTGGTGCCCATGGCACTGGTGCCAGGTTGCCTCCAATTGATGAACAAGTCATAAGCATGAAATTGGTTACCCCTGCCAAAGGCACAATAGAAATTTCAAAAGAGAAAGATCCAGAACTCTTTTATCTAGCTCGATGTGGACTTGGGGGACTTGGTGTGGTTGCAGAAGTCACTCTTCAGTGTGTTGAGAGGCAGGAGCTTGTAGAACATACATTCCTGTCTAACATGAAAGATATCAAGAAAAATCACAAGTAAATATTTGCTTTTTTTTTAGTGAATTCTTTTCCCTTTTGGGAAGCTCTCATAGTTGTTACATTAGACCTTCTTGGAGGGTTTCTTTTATAAAGAGCTTGTTACCTGTTAATATTAATGTATCCAAGCTAGCGATTTGCAATCATCCCAAAACTCAGCACAAGGGATCTCATGGAAAGGAATTTAGGCTTTGTTGGTATTATTGTGAGAGACATATGCTTGTGTATTTGTGATTAGTGAAACAAGGATTGCTCATAAAAAAGGAAAAGAAAGTATTTTCTTTGTCCCAGTTTATGCGTCACATTTTCCTTTAGTTTGTCCCAAAAAGAATGACATCTTTCTATATTTTGAAATATTTGACTTTAAACTTCCCATATTCTACGTCAATTCGAGCTTGCTCGATCTTAGTTCCACAAATCTCACTGCACTGACCATGATAAACTCCTATTCATTCAACTCCTTCCAATAGATACTTCTCGAACTCCCCATCAACTGTGAATTTCAACATCCATTTTTCTTTTTTTCTTTTTAATTGATACGGATAATAGCTTGACCACCTGTCAGCTTTTCAAGTTGATAAAGAAGTTAAGGCTAATGACATCAGCCATTACCCATCAACATCCATTTTTCTATTCTTTTGATTGTCTTGCTGCTCAGTCAGCACTTACAACTAGAGCTATATGCTCTAATTTTTTGCTTTGATGATGAAGTGAATTATATAGATTTGAACTCAGAAGATGCACAATAATATACATCTTTGTTGCATCCAATGGTGTAACCTAGTGGTCAATGAAGTGGGTTGAGAACCATGAGATCTCAAGGTTCAAAATTCCTAAAGAAGCAAATATTAGGGGATTTCTTCTCATCAGGCTTGAACTCGGTAGACAGATTTACCTAGAACTGTGTTTGGGGGAGGTAGCAGATACCTTATAAAATTAGTTGAGGTGTGGGAAGGCTGGCCACGACACAGCAAGTATTCGAAATAATAATAATTATGCTACTCTGTCTCAGTTGTGGGATTACACCGGGTATGTTGTTGCTACTCTATCTCATTAGTATCTTCTGTATTTGTGGGAAAAAACATTTGAGAGAGGACGGAAATTAAATAGTGAGAGAGAAATAAAATGTTGGAGAAGAGAAGAGATGAAAGAGAGTAAATATAAGTGGTAGGGTAGTTGCTAAAAGTAATGATGAGAATATAGAGTGAGAGCTCTAGTCCCTTATAGGTGAACAATTTATTTATCTCGTATTGCGCACTGATTGGTGCATCTTTGTAGACTGTTGTAGACAAAATCCAGTATAAAACAACTTCTAGAAATGTCTTGTAAAAGTAAAACAACTTGCTAGTAATTGTTGATAACCCATGTACCCTTTCAAACTGCAGTATTAAGAAAATCTAGGTATCTCAGTTAAATCTCATCTAGTGTTTCCTGGACTTGAATGGAAGCTGACCTGTGGTTGCTCCTATAGAGTTTATCTTGCCTTCTCGGTTTTATCAACTTTAAGTGTACTTCTAGCCTACCCTGGAATGTAGTTGAAGTTTTTTGCACTTTCTAATGTTAATGCTGATGATCCGTTGCACCTATAAATATGTTGTCATGGCAGTTTGTTGTTAATGATGATGCATGCTTCACATAGCATGGTGAAGCACCTACATTCACTTAATGTCCTTTGCTTGTGAAATAATGCCACTAACTGTCATTACTTCAGGAAATTCCTATCCGAGAACAAGCATGTCAAATACTTGTACATTCCGTATACTGATGCCGTTGTGGTTGTGACATGCAATCCTATGTCTAAGGGGAAAGGTCCACCAAAGAACAAACCTAAATATACTGCAGAAGAAGCCTTGCAGCATGTCCGAGATCTCTATTTGGAGTCGTTGACTAAGTACAGGTATGGTGGCATTGAACTAGCCTGTAAAACCATATTTCAGAACATCTTTTTCCTGGCATTTCTGCATGATGTTCTATTGTTGGACGAACTTGCTCATGTAGTATCAGCTATTTTTGTATACTGAGCCCCATTATGCAGTTGACCTTTTACTGAAAGGGGATTAGCGAAATAATATACTTTGATGGACTAATTTAAGGCAATTGTAAAGATTAAGACACTTGTAGTAATGATATGTTCTGGAACATATTTATAAGTTTGCAAGAATTTGAATTTACTTAGCTTTTACTTTTATAGCCTCACTTGTAAGGTTGTGCTTAACGGAACTAACATTTCAATCCCTTCATTAAAATTGTGATCTTGTATCATACTTATTCATCATTAGCAGCTGAATACAAGTAACAGAGGAAAACAACTCTAAATTAGTTTAGAAATTTGTTTGATAAGCAAAAGATCACAAATAATTCAGTATGACTTGTATAATTGACAAAGTGTAGTCTAATTTTTTCCACATAAAAAAGATGTTGTCTATAAACTATCGGAGAAATGCTGAAGATTCTATGTTTCAATTTTTCGATATAATGTTTAATTACTTGTTAAATAAATTTCTTACCATTTTTTACAGAG
This sequence comes from Solanum chilense, assembly GCA_032847665.1. Lineage (NCBI taxonomy): Eukaryota > Viridiplantae > Streptophyta > Magnoliopsida > Solanales > Solanaceae > Solanum > Solanum chilense. The sequence goes on along the minus strand of CM064972.1, from coordinate 62,087,461 downwards.
ATTCTGGTTCTCCAGATGAACCTAAAATAGTTGAACTATCATTCACTGAACTGAGAGATAAACTACTTGCGATGGATCCTCTCAACAAGGAGCATGTAATTAAAGTCAACAAAGCTGAGGCAGAATACTGGAGGAAATCAGAAGGGTATCGAGTTGGCTGGAGTGATGAAATTTTAGGGTTCGACTGTGGTGGCCACCAGTGGGTATCAGAGACATGTTTCCCTGCAGGTACACTCTCAAAGCCTAGCATGAAAGACCTGGAGTACATAGAGGAGTTGATGCAGCTCATTGAGAAAGAAAGTGTACCTGCCCCTGCACCTATAGAGCAGAGATGGACTGCTTGCAGTAAAAGTCGAATGAGTCCAGCTTATAGCTCAGCGGATGATGATATATTCTCATGGGTAATCATTTTTAGCATGTGAATCTATGACTTGCTTTTATGAAAAATGTCCTTCATTCTGGAGCCGAATAATTTACCATAAATGTTGTTGCACAAATTCAAGTAACTACTAAATCATGAATGAAATATAAAACCATGATGGGTATTTATCTTTATCTGTTTTTAGATAAATTAAAAACCATGACCGATCTTTTGCTTAGAGTTGGATACTCTCACCAGTGTATTCTTTTAATTTGCTTTTGATTGGGCTGTCATGTACTCTGTCATTGGGGTTGTGGCCTTGTTTTTAAGGTTGACAAAAGGAGCTCAGCACATAATGCATGCAAATATTTGTTCATAGTGAGCTGTTAACTAATATAAGTTCATGGTCCAACTGCATCTTCTTCAGAAAGTAAAAAAAAAGAAGAGATTTTGAGTCCATGGGTTGTGATAATTAGATGAGCTAATCAATGCTGACAATATCAGGTGGAGAATAGATCTCAAACAAGGGTGGATGGTTTCATAAAGTTTATACTTTATATTAGTTTTGATAAAATACTAGATAACCTTCTATTCAGAAAGTGAAGTCCTTGCTCTGTTTACACCCAAATCTGTGATTATTTTTTAGACCTGATAACTTTGATGCAGAGATTTATTACTTATTTACTTATCTCCCTTCCAATATGTTGCTAGGTTGGAATTATCATGTATCTTCCAACCATGGATGCTCGGCAGAGAAGGCAAATCACGGAGGAGTTCTTCCACTACAGGCATATGACACAATCACAGTTGTGGGATCAGTATTCTGCTTTTGAACATTGGGCAAAGATTGAGGTATGAGTTATTTCTCACTGCTGCTTATGCCAGTTATATAGGGGCATACAGATACTACTAACCAAGCAGTTCCTCTTTTTCGTTTTATTATTTTTTTACTTTATTAGCCCCAAGGGAAGAGAGTTCAATGTGAAATGTCTCCATCCTGCTACAAAATCCATTGAAATATGTGGTGAAAACAGAATATCTATAAGATAGATAATCAGAATAGTGGTTCTTTATTATTGTTGAAAAAATCTCTGCAAGATAATAGAGATCAGATTTTTCCTACTTCCACTACTTTGCAGCTATAGCTCCTTTAATTGTTATTTTGCAATTCTAAAGAACTAGGAAATTGACAGGAAGATGGAAGTTCGAACTATCTTCTTGCACCTGTTCAATGCACTTGGCCTTTACTCTTTAGTTTTTTTTTTTTTTTTTTTTTTTTTTTTTTTTTTTTTTTTTTTTTTTTTTTTTTTAAAGTAACAAGTTTCTTCAACTTGTTTAGAATCTAGAGCTGATTCATTTCTTCAAAATACTTGTTAGAAGAGACATCTTCGAGAATCATACCTCAAAAATATCTAGTTGGTAGTGCCTATTATCTAGCATAAGTTCATCCTTGGGGATCGTTACTTCATTATCATTCTAAATTGCCAAAGTCTAGAAACACACTGGCCTTTGGAGCCTTATTAAATTTACTTTCTGGATTATGACACTATCTAGCAACTGATATGTTAGTTCTTTTTTCTGGTAACAGTGTAGATAGTGGGGCAAATAGGAAGACACCAGAATAGGTGTTTACACCTATTCTCTTAAATCATTTTCCCGAAGCACAGCACTGAACTTCTTTATAGTTAATTATTTCCGATAGCAATGCATCTTCCGCCATGAGGTTTACATGTCATGAAAAATATTGGTCATATACTTTGTTCATAGACATTCACTTCTAAAATATAAAAAAGAAAACCTAGATAGCCGAATCTCTAAGTAAAGTTGACAATTGGGTACTCAACATGGTGGGAATTGCATTACCATTTAATTTTATGTTACTTCCAGGTTCCCAAGGACAAAGAAGAGCTTGCAGCTCTGCAGGCAAGGCTAAAGAAGAAATTCCCTGTGGATGCATACAATCAAGCGCGAAAGGAGCTGGACCCAAACCGCATCCTATCTAATAACATGCTTGAAAAGCTCTTCCCTTCCTCTGAGGCTGTGTAATCGTGGTTGGTTTACGTCAACTCCTTATCAAATTATATTTTTACGATAGTGATCATCTTCATGCCTGTTTCAAAGCAAATATTTTGCGAGGAAATTTTTGTCCTGTATATTGTTGTTCAGAATGTTAAGTTGAAGGAATTGTTACAAACAAATAATAATGCTTACCATGCACTCTGTATGCTTGAGACCAGTGCTTAAGTACTGATAAAAGAATCATTACGCGATAAACCATTTGTTATACATTTTCCTTTTCACTACTCTATTTCCTTGTCATACTTGAGTTGAGGGTCTATCAGAAACAATCGCTCTGCCTTCTGATTTGATATTTATGTTAAATGAGATGTTACTGAATGAATAATTTACCAAATGAGTATTACTTTGTATAATTTGGAGTTCTCTATTTCTCACCTTCTCATTATTGACAATTCACTTAAAAAGTTGTTTTGCTTTATGAATAAATTGTAACTTGTGTGTGTAAGAAAGCTGGTAATATGAATGACAATGCAACAGATTCTTTTTATTTTATTAAAATACTGAAAAACAAAATGGCTGTATCATTAGTTTTGTAGAAATAGTTCCTAAAAACACTTGACAGAACTACCAGCTCTTAGGATTGGATTATTCATGAAAAGTTTTAACACGTTTGACTGACAAAATTGAAGAAGCTGATAAAAGTTATTATAATCGTTTTATATAATTTATAATTTATTCGATAGGTTTTGTTTCCACGATGACTATTTTTTCGAGTTCGGAGCCTAAAGGGTATAAAATATTAATAAATTTTTTAAAATGGTATATAAATTTTTATTTTAACCAAAACGCCAAATCGCTGGTAGAACAGCGATTTGCTATTTTTTTTTTTTTTTTAAGAAATCGTTGAAATGGGATTACTTCACTCGATATACTAAGTCCCTAACTTCTGATTTTTTATTCAAAGGTGCGATCCCTGGTCTAACTCATATCTAAGAACCCTAACTTATATTGAAAATCGCTGCCATTTCAACGATTTTTTTTAAAAAAAAAATTAAATAATTAAATTTAGCAAATCGCTGCTAGCGATTTTGCTTTTTTCGGCGAGCAAAATAAGCAAAATTGCTGTACTATTAGTGATTTTGCCGTTTTAGTTAAAATGAAATTTCATATATTGTTTTGAATTTTTTGTTAATATTTTACACCCTTTAGACTCCAAACTTCTATTTTCCTGATCATTAAAAGACTGAGCAAGAACGATAAAAGAATGATAGGGATACACATACAAAGATGATAAATTATTCTTGATAATCAATAACATCTTGTTCTTATCACTTGGAATAAAGAGGATTCAGTGTATATATTCTTACATAAGTAGTCATTTTTTCGTAGTTGGTTTGAAAGATGATTGTGATGTGAGATTCATGACTCCCTCAATACTTTTTGAGTAAAGTTAATTGTATATAATTTATATTTTTTATGTGATTTGAAGGCTATTATACGATGAGAAGTTTACCTAGTGTTCATCACAGAATGCTCACTCGAACGAGTGATTGTGACATAGATTTTAATAATTTGGAATTTTTTTAAAAAACAATTAATAATAAAGAAACTTTAATTTTCATTGTCTGGTCATTTCAGACATGTTGTCCACTAGTTATGTCATGATTTATTAGGACAGATCCTAAAAGAGAAAGGAAAAGAAAATCCACAAACGAAAATTCAAAAAATAAATACTCATTTTCTTATTAATTTGTTTAAAAATAAAAATAATTAACTTTACATACTTTATTTTACCTTTTATCATAGTAAAATAATATGTAAGTCTTTATATAGTCACACATTTGTTATAAACAGATAAAGTCATATGTGGCAAGAAATTCATTTCTTTTTAAAATTTCAAATCATTTAAAATTTCGTATCAATTCAAATCATAATATGTCACGTAACTACAAGTAATCATATCTTAAATAATCACAATTTTTTCTATAAAAGAAATGGCTTCAATTTGCAGGCTAAGCTTTCACTTTTTTTTCCCTTTTTTTCCTCTTCTATTCTATTCTTTAACTTCAGACAAAAAGTGTAGAGATGTTGATGGCACTAGTAGCGGTAGAAGAACAAGGACAAGTAGAAAAAAAAAGATGTGTTCCAACAATTTCAGTTTTGGCTTCAATAAAAATATAATCATGTCGTTTTAATTTGTTTGTCTTATCCACTATTTGGACAGTCGGAGAATCTTATATATTAATTACAACAATTTTGTAAAAAAATTGACTTTTCTTTAACTTTATTCTGTCAAACATCGCTACATATAAATAGAAATAACACGAGTACTAGTTTAAGTTAACCTAGTCAGTTTAATGATTAGTCTTTAGAAAACACATACTTCCACTTTTCACTGTCATGCATGTTGCGCTTCTCGAAAGTCATACTGAAAAAATAAAAGATTCGAAATACGGTGACCTGATACCTGGCTTTCTTGGTATGAGAAGTTGCATTTGACTAAGTTTCAAAGTTATATTAGATGACATTAATTCAATATTTTTTTTAAAAAAAATAGATATTAAAAAACTATTTGAAAAGTACTATAAATTCAATTTTTTACATATCTATATGATGAAAAAATACATTGTTAAATGTTAGTCAAAGTTATTATCGTTTGACTCTAAAAAAAGAAATTATGATAATTAAAAGTGGACGAATGTAGGATGTTAAAACATATATAGAGTCCAAGAATCCACAAAATCTAGTTTCAAGTGAAATCAACAGTGTCCAATTCTTAAAAATTTCATGTCAAGATCATGCAATATTGCATATATATAAGTCTTTAACCCTAATCAAACAAATAGTGATAATTCACTTAAAATTTTAAGCTCTACATTCAATACTCGAAGCGTTTCACATTCAATGCAAGGTTTAAAAAGGGGAACATACACACCATTCAAGGAGGTATTATGTAGACAGTTTGTGAGTGATTCCACATATAATAATTGTACCTACTAATTACACGAAAATAACTTTACTGTTATTTAAAAATTGATCCCTTCGATAATAAAACCTATACAATTATCCTAATTAGCTAGGGTTTCATCTCAAAAGTTCTAATTTTCATTTTTCATTTAATTATTCAATTTTATCCAAAGCCATTAGTGAGATACCACTCTAAAAGATTCAGAATTCCAACTTTTTTTTTATTTATGCCTACTAAAGGGGAACAAGAGACAAAAAAAGAGATCGAAGATATATATATTGATAAGTCAAGAACTTTAATAATATAATTAGAAAAATATAATATATAGTCACACTCACTTTTTTGCATTCATGCAAGACAAGCAACCACATTTTCTAAAGCTAAATCATATCCTTCACATAAAAAACTACAATTTATTATCATTTATTCAAAAAAGAAGATAACGTTATTATATATAGCCTATCAAATTTCCTATACATCAGCCAAAAAAAAATTTAAAAAATTGAGTAAAGCTTAATAGACAGCTCATTCCCCTCATTAGAATAAAAAGAGCTAAAAATGGTAAGAAACACAAGTAACCCCACCATCACAAAATATCACACTCTAAAAATAATAATATAATTAATGTGTGATTAAAATAAAGGATACGTAGTACTCAATAAATATATATATATTTGGGAAAATTATTGGTTTCCATTTGTCCATGACATCAGAAATGGTATTTACATATAAGCATCCTTAAAGAATCAAATATTATTTTAAAACAAAATTCGAGAAAGATACGTTATACACATATTTTATCATTATCACTACCACTTTGAAATAAAGAATACGTTTAATTTTAATTAATTACATACTATAATAGATAATATAATCTAAATAATATAAACATTTCATATATTAACTATAGATATAACTTAAACTCGAAAATATAACGTATAATTTTACTATCATAAAAAGAAAAAAATAGAAGAAGGTAGATATAGGAGTTGACAGTCCAGAGATTGAAAAGATTGACCTGTGTCCCTTCTCTCCATCAAAAAAAAGAAGAAAAAAACACTTAGAATATCTCAATTTTCTTGTCCCATCATATAGATTGAATAAATTCCAAATACACCGTTAATTGTACATATTGCATTATCATCCTGAAATGCCCTAGAAACAACACATGAAAACCAATACAATACATGCACAACAAATAAATAAATAATATATTTACTCTATCAATGATATCGAAATTAACAGAGGTTCTTGATTCAAGTCTCATCGCTCTATCATTAAAAAGATTTTCCACACTCATTAACGAAAAAACCAAGCAATATGTGAGGACAACGTAACTTAAACTTTCAGATATCGATCACTCATGTTAATAAGTACGAGTATATATATATATACACTAGAAAAGAAAAAAAGAGTAATATTAATGATTTTCTTCATAATCAACCTTTTTGTTTTTGTGTTCCCCAAATCCATGAAATTATAGACAACTTTTCTCTTTCTAAAGAAGAAGAGATCATCAAAAAGGAGTACTAGAGGCAAAAAAAAAAAAGCAAAAGTATTTTTTTTGTTTTGTTTTGAAAACATAAAAATGTCTAATTAAGTAATAAATTAAAAACAAACTAATACTCATGAGAATGATGATGATGATGATACATTGTTGATGGATTCTGATTATTGTGGCTACTGCTGCAATCATGATCATTATTATTATTCATTTTGCATGCCATTTGATGATGATGATTTGCTACATTTGCACCAAGATTCAAATACACCATTCTTGAATCCAAATTCAAGTTGTTGTTTCCACTGCTCGTACTCGAACTATGATCTTCACGAACATGTGTATACATGTTCTCCGAAGATTGATTGTTGTTCGCTTCACCCTCCTCTCGTGAAATTACCATAGCCGCGGATTGAACCAACTCAAGACATAGACGTAGTTTATTTGGTTCGATATGAGTTAGACCAGGGATCGCACCTTTGAATAAAAAATCAGAAGTTAGGGTTCTTAGAATATCGAGTGGAGTAATCCCATCGACCGTTTGGGTATTCGGGTCAGCATGATGATCTAGTAGAACCGCAACCATATCTGGTGAGACCATTTCGGCCGCTAAGTGTAACGGGCTTTTACAGCTCGGCCCGGCCTGGTAATTTACATCGGCCGCGCCGAGCTCAAGTAAAGCCTTTACAACTTCGCGGCTACAATTTTCAACCGCGTAATGTAACGCGAGTGACTCATCAAGATTTAAACCTTCTCCCATTACCATAAGTTTGACTAATTCAACGTCCGACGAATCGAGCGCTCGTCTCATTCGTCGGATCTTCTGGTCCTCGAGCTCAATGTTCGAGGACATTTGATGTTGATGGTGATGGTTGTGATGATGATGATGAGGGATTAAAGATCTTCTCGATATAGAGGATTTGAGACGGAGATCTTCGATTTTGGCAACAACATCAATAGGGAGGTGTTTGGCTAGGATTTCAGGTGGGAGACCTGATTTTGCAACCAAATGAGAACAAGTAGTCCAAAGTTGATGCATGTCTTGTTTTCTTGAAGCTATTAAAACTTTCATCACATCCTCAATTGAAGCTTTTTCCACCATGCTTATCAAATGCTTCTACAAATAATGTCAATAACAAGTAACGTTACGTTACGCTTCAGTCTCAAACAAGTTAACATGAATCGATCTCCACTTCTTCATTTAATCTCGATTCGTATAAAAAAAAAAGAACAAAGGAAGAATTTGAATATATGATTTTTTTTTTGTGATTAGGTAAGATAGATATTTGATTCAACATTTATATATAATATAGTAATTAATTCCAAAGTTTTGTTGTTGTATTGGAACCAAAAGAGGAAAGTAAACATAACTATTTGGGAAAAGATTTGATATCACCACTGTGGAAAGACAAAACCAATGAAATCAAGAACCAAATTTAGAAACCTTTGAGTTAGTACCTAGCTAGCACAAACACATAGAATAGTACAAATTCAAACAAGTGTTAAAATCCTACATGAAATCAAGAAAAAAAAAACACTTGTTAGACAAGACATCTATGATCAAGATTCCACTATACATAAAAATATAGTACATACTCCAATTAAGATGAAAAACGGAAAAAAAAAATGGATCTAGTTATTATGTTAAACAAACCTAGAAACAAGTAATAAAATTTCACTTAGATTAAAATTACAAATGAAAAAATACTATTTTTTTATAAGATCCTTGATCCACTTAACTAGAAACCAAACAATAACATGTAAAAATAAATTAAATTAAACCTGAGTAAGCAAAGCAAGTTGTTCAACTCCAAAAGATCTAGCGGCTGAGAGTGTGTCAAGTGCAAGATCAACGGCTGATGTGCAATGTGTATGCCAACAGTTTCTTTCACCACAATTAGGCCTTGGTTCATGTTTTTGTGGCACAATTGAAACTTGTCCACTATACAAAAATTGTAACATCAACAAAAACACCTCATACCCTACAGTGTTCACAGGTATTACTACCTGTGAACAATTTGTTGTGCCCCTCGGCGACGACGCTAATCCAGCGCCGGCGCTGAACGGGCCCAACCGCGGGCCGGAGACAGATGCTGACTCCGGCCCGCAGAAGAATTTGCGGAAGAAGAGACTTCTAGCAGCTAAGATGCATCTATGAGCATGTATTAAACGACCTTCAACACTAAAAGTAACATCACTAAAAGCTTGACCATTGATGAGAAGATTTAGATAATCTAAAGAGAGAGTTTTTAAGGAATCTTCAAGAGTATTCATATTGAGAGGGTAAAAAAAAAGGATAGTGAAATTATTTGAAGGTGTAACAATAGGAGAAAGTTTAGTGGCTTTAAGTTACTTCATTTGATGGATTTATTTGTGTTTTTTTTTTGTTTTTTTTTGTTTTTGCTTCTTTCTTTGTAGCTAAGTAGGAGTAGTACTGATCAACAGTACATGTTATTTGTTGTGAGATTCTCTACCTATGGTGTTTCTTCTATTGTGTTGTGTAATTAGATATTTTAGAGAGAGTGGGGGTGGGTGGGTGGATGAGGGTGGGGGGTGCAATATGGTTGGCTATTCTTGGGCCATTGGGGTATTTATTATATTTATGTATAAATTAAAAAGAAAGGAAATAAAGAAATAATACTGACAAAGCTCGTTTGGTACGAGGAATAAGAAATAATTAATCACGAAGTTAATTTCAGGATGAGTTTATTTAATTTCATTTTTTTGTGATTAAATAGGGGTGGGGTGGGGGGAGGGATTTTATCTCGAGATTGTATTGTAGTGTTATGTTTATCCTGCATTGAAAGTGAAATAACAATCGTGAGATAATTAATCATACTTCAAAATAATTTGTTCTCGAACCAAATAAGCTATATAGGATTTAAGTTATATGTATTGTGGTCATGGATAATTTACACTTTTCCCCTAATATTTGTGAAAATTATTTGCACATAGTATTGTTATTTATAATTTTTCAACATTTTTGAAAAATTCTATATAATTGTTTTCATTTCATATTACTCACGAAATTAAAAAAAAAAGTATAAACAAAAACAATTCCTGCACAAGAATTCGTATATTTATACAACATTTGACATGAAATACGAAACCTTTGTGTTACCAATTAATTCTCATGTGTGTAACTCATCAATCAAATAATCCCCTAATGTATAAGTTATTTATACACCGATAGTATAAAATATTTAAATTATCAATTATTATTTACTTAAAAGACGTATAAAGTTCAAAATGAATGACGATATCAGAGTAGTATATGTACCTTAAATTCATTGTATGGTTTAGCTGGATTTTCAGGTATGGCCAGTGTTATTCATGATTCATTAGCTGCCTAATAAAGCATGTTGAAAATTCTTGGAGATAGTGTGCAAGTAAAAGATTAGACAAACAGAAAAAGTACTATTACTAGAAGTTAGGTACATACATGTTTCAGTTTCCCCCCTCTAAATTAATGGCCATTGGAAAGTGTAGTGTAATTAGAGGTTGTATTGGGTATATGAAACTATTATTGGCTTGACATATATTAGTGTTTTTTTTTTTTTTTAATAAATTAATATTTACCAAATTATTGAGGAGATTGATTACTTTCAAATATCTAATTTGCAAATGTTTTCTAAATTCGAAAGAGAGTGTTTGGGCTCTCCGAATAACTAAAACACGTATTTAATTTGTCTGAATCTAAATAAGGTTGGCTTTTTATCTATGAAGTATGATTTTTTGATAATTCATTTGGATCGTTAAGTATAAGGTTTTTAACTCAATGACATGTCAAGGGTCAAACAACAATAAAACTACTATAAAAATAACTTTACGTGGAAATAAATATGCAAATTAATAAAAGTGATGGAATGTAATTATCACAAATAGTCACCTCTAATGTATATTAATTACTGATAAAAATCATTTTTGAGGTAACGTAAGCGGCCTAAAACACCAATGTTGCAAATTAGAGGCTTTATTGTTATCAAGCTTAAGATAAATACCTAAAGGACACTAGGCATACACTCCACACAGGAAAACTTCTAGTTGTGACATTACTGTATGTGGCCTATTACTTGAGCCACTAAAGCCAAGCCTTTTTAAGACTTAAAATCTTTTTCGTTCGTTGTTTGATATTTGTGTTATAAATTATTTACTTAATTTGATTGCGATACATACAAAATCTATTAAAGATGAAACAATGTGTTTTCTAACATAAATATCTTCATTCTAAAACTCAAATTCAAGATCTTTAATTTAGAAAGAATGAAAGTCCAATTTTTACTTGTAGAAGATTTATAGATCAATTTTCTTCTTAAAATGAGTAGCTTGAAAATGTAAAAGGGCATTATTCTTTTTTGCCTTGCCTACTTTTAGGAAAAGCTTTGGACCACCGATTTTTTGAAGTCGCAACTGATTCACCCGACATGTCACAAAATCATCGGTTATTTATCATTCGAAAAGAATATATACGTATTGATATTTGCCTTAAATTTCTAACCATAAACAAGTTTTCTTTTTCTTAAAAGTAAAATATAAAGTCTTCATCCTTTTTTTTCGTAGGAAAATGAAACTCTATAAATAGAGACTCGTTCCTGTTAGCAGCATTCACAATGTAGACCTAGGGGCTAAAGCGTTTTGTGAGGATTAAAAACAGTTAAACACAAGTCTTACTTCAATAATATTGTGAACCTCATTATATTGCGAATAAATCATATGAAATTATTCCTCTTTATATTTTGTATTGATATATTTATATCTCAACTTTTATATATATAAATCGATCGATTAACAAAATCACATTAAAATTTTATCTTATAATCTATCAAATTAATCATGATTTCAATACGAATACGATTATAGGAAATATACAGTGTTAGGGGCAAAATGAGGTGGGCAGAGATATAGGGAAGTGTGTCGGCCGGGTAAATGGGGTTCATAATTAAACGGCTTATAACTTGGAGTTTATTAAGGGTTTTTTTTTTTACTGACTTCTCTGTCTTGCAGCTTAGCGTGCGTGACCTCCTTTACCCTGACATGTGACTAATAAATACACCAAAAAGCTATTACTACTTCTTTAACTTGTATACTGTTTATTATATCATCGCCATCAATTTATTGTCTCATCGTTTGTTTTTGTTAAGATTATAATGTTTAAATGTAAATATATAATCGAATAAGTAAGATGTTATTTGTAGATTTGAATAGTGAATGATTTAGGAAATATTGTGTTCTTTAGACATGATGGAGATTGTTTGTAATAGTTGTGATGGTTGGTGTAAATGGATAGTAATGATGGCGGTGATAGTTGTAATGGTGAAAGGTCTAGTTGTTGTTGTGGCAGTTGGTAGTGATTGGGAAGATTGATTGATGTTAGTAGTTAGATCGTGTTGATAGTGGTGGTTGACGATGTGTTGGTGATTATCGAAGAATACGTGGTGGTTTTGACAAAGTGTTGATGGAAATTGACGATAAATCATAATTGTGATGCTGGAGGTAGTTAATAGTAGGGATTGACTGTAATGATTGTTGCATTTTATTTGCCCTGATTTCTTATAATAAATAAGTTTTTCTTTTAAGAAAAAGTTTTGGATTGACTGATCCTTTTTTTTTTGTAGGAAAATGTTTAGGACTTTATAAATAGAGGAATGTTCCTTCTAACTTAATCAACATTCACAATGTAGTCTTAAGGGCTTTGAGAGTTTTGCTTAGAGGGAGAGCTTGTGGGTCACAAGTTTGATACTTTATCACTTGCGTGAACCTCTCATGTATTCCGAGTGAAGTGGTTGAGGTTGTTTCTCTCTGTATTTTGTACTCTCATATTTATAGTGAATTGCTCATCTCATTTGTGGACATAGGTCGATTGATCGAACCACGTTAAATCTGTGTCTTTTGGTATATTCCCCGTTCATCTTCTTACTCGTAGTCTTTCGAAATTTACTTTGCTAGCTTCCGCGTTTATACCTACTTATTTTTCCGATTCTAACAATGAACAATTGATACGGGTAGTTGAGATAGTGGCAATGGCAGCATAATAACAATATGCATGGTTGAATCAATGATGGCTATGATGATCGAAGTAGTTAATGGTAATAGCTAACATTTGACGGGAATATAACTTTTGATATTGTAGTTATAAAAAAAAAAAAGTTTGATTGAAATGTATTACTACTCACTTAGATTATTATGAATTATATTTAAATACAACACAAAACACAAATCTATCAAGATTCAAGTCACATAAATACTAATGATATTTGATAAATTCGAAAAATGGAAATTGAAATCATGTGGAGGAGGGGTTAGGTTGATCATTTCGATAGAAAACAGAAAGAAATTAAGGTGCAGTGATTGACAACACATCATTGACTGTCTTATGATTTGAAATCCTTCGATTTGACGTTTGACTTGTCTTTTCATATTACACACAACAAAATTACTTCTACTTGTATTAAACATAAAAAAAATAAAATCACGTATATTTGTATGTCCAAAATTAACGTGCATAAAGTTTCTTATTCTTATTATGCAAAAATTTATCAAAAATAATTTTTATTTATATAAAATAAAAATATGATTATATATAAAATATCTTCTCCAGACTCGACTCGTCTAATAATAATAAGTTATTATTGTAAGATCTAAGAAGTTCCTTTCTCTATCTATTTGATTTATGGTCTCATATTACATACTTTTTTCCCCGGAATTTAGGCTTTCATTTACTTTTTCCTTTACCTCATGTTTCCCCCTTTCCAAAAAGATACTCAGAGGTGAAATGGGTAAAACATAACTAATTCAAAGTGAAATAGAAAAAAATTATATATATATATATATATATATATATATATATATTTGTGTGTGTGTCTGAACTTGATTTATCGATAATTTTTATGATTTTCAACAATTCATAGATTTACGTGTCAAACATAATTTTACTTGATCCTTAATTCTCAACGATCCACGGATACATTTTGACAATCATTATATTATGTATCACTTACATAATTAATGTTTAAAATTTATATATATATATATGTCTGAACTTGATTTATCGATAATTTTTATGATTTTTAACAATTCATATATTGATGTGTCAAACATAATTTTATTTGATCCTTAATTCTCAACGATCCACAGATACATTTTGACAATTATTATATTATGTATTACTTACATAATTAACGTTTATCATCACTAAATCCTAAATTAGCTATTCTTTTGGTGTATGTCTACAAATTATTTTTGGCATGCTAGAGGTAGTTATTAACCGAACTCTACGTCATTTTGTTATTTTCATATTCGTTTCGTTAAATATTATTTACTATGATAACAATTATTAGATTCAACCAACCTAAAAATTCTTTCAATATAGACTGAAATTGTCTGCTTTAGATAAGTCCCTATTATTATCATTTTTTAAAGAGATTGCATACCTAACAATTCTTGAAAAGTCATTTATAATTTAATATATGTATAAAAAGGGAAATTATCAATTTTTCCTTTTAAAGCTGTTTAATGCAACTCAATCAAAAGGGCCCCCACACACAAAAAAATAAAAAATAGTCAAATTAAATTTGATATTGTCATGTTATAAGCCATTGAATTCCACATAATTTAGTTGGAGGTCTTTTTTTTAAAAAAAAAAAAAAAAAAAAAAAAAAAAAAAAACTCCATTGATTTCATGTTGGCCAAATTATTGAAAAAAGGATGAGGATAGATTCCAAATTAATATAAAGTAAAGCGGGTGAAAATCATAATAATCATTAACAAGTACACACACTTTAATTGTTGAGGAAATTAAAAAAATGATATTAACTTTTTTATTATTATAATTATCGATTGGTTTTTTTATGAGACCTCTTTATAATATTATCAACATATTAGAATTTAATTATAAATTTTGGGATGGATCGATAAGATTCTCTAACGACCAGCTAGAACACTAAAATATCATATCACAAACGAAGAAAGACACGAGAGAAAATTATATCGACCAGAGATGGGTTCTTCATCACTCTTTCATCCTAATTCTTGAAGATTATTTTTTATAAATTTGAAAATCTTGTGACTATAATTTAATTAAATTTTACCAACTATTTAAAATTCAGGGGGTTATTATTTTATTTTTCTTTCAAAGTATGAAAAAGGGTTATAATACTATTTTCCAAAATAAGGAGTTTATGATGGTTAAATGGAATTTATTCCAAATAATAATAATGTTAAGGTATTCTAATTATCTAAGTTTCATTTTCACATTTGGCTAAATGTTGAATAGTTTCGAAATTGTGTCTAATTTTTGCCTCTTAAATATGTGATCTTTAGTTTTCGTCCTTTTAATACTTTCGAAAAAAATAAAGTAATTGAAATTAAAGTGTATAAATATCAAATTATAAATTATTTTTCATGAGTCCTATGTTTATATTTTATCGGCATTATATCCCACAAGATATACCATAAGACATGCATGACAAGTTATATGGTATTGCATAGTTTCATTTCAATCGAATTTATGTCATACTAGTGTAAAGTTAATCCTAAAACCTAGAAGTTATATCGTAAAAGGAATAACATCTTATGTTCTTATCGTATTATTAATGTCTACGAATTTGACAAAAGTTAAGTTTGAAAATGCACTAGTTATATTGTAAAGGGCATAACTCAATTTCTATCGAACGAATTAATTCACACTAATACCACACTAACATATGTTGTATAATTAACTTTAATTTTAGAAGAATGAAATAAAATTTTCGAAACTTATCTGAAGTGAAATAGGCCATAGATAAGAGAACTCTAATCTCCAAATTCTCATCAAATAAATAACATGGACAGAAATTAAAAATCATCATAAATGAAAGCAAAAAAAAAAAAAAAAACACCCCAAATAAAAACAATATATGAAAAAACTTATTTGAAATTATTCCATTATTATTTTAAGAAGATTAAAACTTATGGGACAAAACCACATGAATGGCCCCAATTTGAGTTAATTAAAAAAAATTAGTAAATTACTCAATTTGGAGTTTACATGTGAGTTATTATAAAGTTTGTGTAGTCAAAGGAACCATATTCATTCATATCAAATTCTTTAACATAGGTACATGAGCACAAGTAGCATGTGGATTTGTTCCTTTCTTATCCAAAGATGCCCAATTTTATTCAGTGTATGTTATTTTTTGGCAAATTCAACCACACAAGAGATGAAAGTTATTTCTTCCTTTTTCCAATAATTATAATAAATTCACATGCAATTTTTAGCAATATGATTTGATGTATTATTTAATGTACAAAAAGTAGACACGTCAATTTGCCTTGTTAAAAGGAATCAAATTATAATATTAGTTAGTCCAAAATCAAAATATCTTTTATACGTCGTATATATGTTAGATTTTGATATTGATATTGTATAATGTTTTTAGTAATTTATTGAATTTTAGCATAATATGAAGTCGCTATAATCTATGTCACAGTCTTTGTCCTTTGTGTGAATGTATCATTATGTAATAGTATGTAAATCACATGTGAGATATAAACAGTACTAAATAAGTCCTATGCAACAAGCTCGACTCAAAATATATTGATGAGTGATTAATTTCGACACAAATGACCAGCCTCGAAGTCAATGGAGTCATCTTGAAAAACACTTCTTTGTATTTTGACGATTCTACTTATGGAAAATTATGTTTGCTAGCTATTAATTTTATGCTATTGATACGCGCTACAAATCGGAGGATGGTAAAACTAAATTAAGTTACACGAATATATTATTCCTAATATATATTTCTTATAAAGAATATAAATACCATAATTCAAGAAATTTCTTTATTTTTGTTTTGTATCCTTTAATTTGTCACTTAAAAAATATGCCTTGAATATATTCACCACGAAATTATGATACTTTAAAATCCAAATAAATTATGACAAGTTGTAAACCAAGTTGCTATAAAGTGGGACCAAAAATCATTTAATTATGGGCAACTTTCACATATAGAAAACAAAAAAATCATATTTGTATAATATAGCAAACTTTGCATAATTGCGTTCCATAGCAAACATAAAAACTGTATAATTCGCTATACATATAAAAGTGTATAATTCGCTGGCCTAAATTGTATAATTCGATGCAATTGTATAATTAGCTTTGCATACAGTTGAATCGAATTAAAATATATGTATATTGCATAATTATAAGTGTATAGCAAGAAGATATATGTTTTTCTCGCTTTATACAAAAACAGAAACACAATATATACACTTCTGTTGTATAAAGCTAGAAAAAATTGTATTTCACTGCAATTGTATAATTCACAATTGTATAATTCTTTGGCCTTTTTCTCTGCAATATTTGAAGTAAAATGTTTGTAAATTATATAATTAAGTGTATAACACGAAGATATACATTTTTGCATGTGTATATACAATTTTCTCTCGCTTTATACAAAACAGAAACAGAAATTATACACTTCTGTGTATAAAGCGAGAGATGCGAGAATGGGAGAGTGGCGAGCGAGACTTCTGGGAGAGAGACGCCTGGCAAATTTTTGCCAACGTTTGCTATGGAGCACAATTAAATCAAACCCTAGCTATTTCATTTAATTTAGGTTATTAATTTGCTATTTTATACCATTTTCCCTTTAATTATTTATGTATTTTTTTAAGTGATCATAAGTCTCAATTAATATTTATGTCAACAATTTACATTTATTCTTGGATTCTTGATTTCATCTTTTAACCCCAAATAAAAAATATTTCCTAAAAGGGCAAAAAGTATTTAAAATGTAGCTCAACATATATTAAAGAAAGACTAGTTGTTATTATTTTAATATTTTAAGATGCCAAAATCATGTAATTTAGTTAGTACTGAAAAAGTTAATGATTACGACTTCAAATCATGATTAGTACTACTAATTACAGTACTGTTAAATTTAGAGGCTTTCCAAAAGTGGATTAAACCATTATAATGATAGGGTTTAAATCTCCAAATAGGGAAAGATCACAAGAAGATTAACTTTCACTAAATTATGTTTATTCTTTTGGCTTTACCTATAAAATATGTTTTATTTAAAAAAAGAGGTCTTGGGAAAAGGGGACAAAATGCAAAACATGGAAAGTGGGGTTGCCACAAAAATAATGAATATAAATTGGAATAATTAAAGTGACAGTTGTATATATGATGAATATAGTCCATTTAAAAAACTATGTTAGTACAAAATTTGATTATTTTAAACATAGTTCAATTAGCTCGCTAATAATTTCATATATTAGGCTTTTCTTTGTCCTTTTTTTTTTCCATTTGGATAACGCTCCCAATTAAATTTTTTTATACTCAGAGTTCGATCTCAAAATCTTTTGTTAAGAGTGAAACATTCTATCAACACCAGTTAATTCTTTAAAAAAATTATTTATAGTATATTCATGATCATAGTATAGATGTAAAAAAAATATTTAATTAGGGCCCTTGTTGATCATGTTTTCTTTGGGGGGAACATAAACCATAATATGAAATCACAGGCCCCTCATTGCAAATTCCACTATCTCCCCACCCCCACCCAACTCAATCCCCATTGACTTATTCTTATTTTAGGCAACTCTATCATCATAACCAATCCACAATATTTACCAATTCTTTGAGTGCAATCACAACCATGCATGGCCCAATGACCAAAACCCTAGCTATATATAGTTAAATTTGTTTTTGAGTGGCAAAAATCTAAATAAATTAAGGGAGGGTAGGGTAACGATTTGAGCGGATGATTTATCGAAAATGATTTTTCCATCACATAATAATAGGGGTAAGATATGCGTACACTACAACAAAAATAACTTTTAGGGATAATAGATATACACATTAAAAAAGAGTGATAAAACTTTTACCGCTCATTTTTAATTGTCATTAGATTTAGTGTCGCTATAGGCTGTAAGGACATTAAAAAGAGTGTTAAATATCGTTAAAAAAATATTTTTAGTGACAATTAGATATTGTTGTTAATTGATTGTCGCTAAAGATCATTTTTGATACAATGTGATCTTACACTCTCGCACTGATATGTTATTGTTGTTGGAGGGTAGGGTATTGAACATTGAGCAATGAAGGCGGTCAACGATAACTTAAGAGCAAGTCAAAATTCGGAGAAGAGCATGAGTAATTTTGCGACAGCTAGAATTTTGATTGAGAAGGAGTTGAAAACCTAGAGTCTGAAGAAGGTGAGAGCATATTTGAACCTTAATAATTACCTTGTTCGATAGACTATCGATTCAATAAAATAACATTAGACCGCGTCACGATATAAACATTTACAAGTTATTAAAGACATTAAACACAAGTTTAATATTTTGTATGTAATATAGATAGGTTTTATTAATATTAGGGTTCCCTTTATGAGTATTTTCTTTAATTTGGTCAAAAAAACACCTTAAAGGAAGCTACTATAAATACAACTGCACAAGCCTTTGCAGACAAGTTTGAGAAACTGTACAATTTATTATAGGATGGAACTGAACATACAATAAATCCAAAAAAAATCTTTTTTTTCCATATAAGTAAAGAGTGCCCCTCTATTACATTTATTTAGTTATTTAAAGCTATTTAATATCACTTAGATTTTGTGGCAGAATTTAAGTTCAAACAACAGTGTTAAACAGTGATTTTTAGTTGGATTTTTCATTGCTTTTTGGTGATATATAAGTCTATAATGGATACATTGGGAAAACCATTTAATTTGTGCAGATATTAATTAGGTTTTTCACAACCAATTAAATTGATTATAATTGAGGACTGTCATCATAGATTTTTGGAAAAGAAGTCAAAATAAAATAAAATTAAGATATAATCGAATTTTTCTATAACAATGTTATTAGTTCGAATAGTTCTTAATATAACGATAATATTATTATAAAAAAAACATGTATAGTAACATAACATGAAAATCAATTGGTTCCAAAAAAAATACTATATCGTCATAATAATAAAATAACAGAAGAATTTTGGAAAGCCATCGTGATCTTCGATTAGTTTGAGAAAAAATATCTTAAATTCTCACTTTACGGTGTATTTTATTAAATTTTAAAATGTAAAGTCATATATTCTCAACTAAAAATGTATATAATTAAAACATATATTTTTATTATAATCATTTATTCTTTTATATTGTTTAAAAGATATATTTTCAATACATTCTACACATGTTAATGAAAAAAGGAATGTTCTTAAGCCTAACTCTTAATAAAAAAGAATTAGCTCAAAGATAAGAAAATGAAGTATGAAAGAAAAGTGTGTTAGGAAGGGTTTTCTTGTAAAATGAATTTCATAAATCGGAACAATAATTCAAATTAATTAAATTTTATTACAAATATCGAATATCGAATATTTATTTTTTCTTTTTTTCTACATGGATTTTAAATGCTTCACAATTTCATTATTGTACTCCACTTACAAGCAAGCAAAAAGTCTACGTACATGCACTAAATTTCCTCTATTTAAGGCATCTTGTTTTTTTTTCTTTTTCCTTTGTCTTTTTTCTTTCACTAAACTCTTTTTGAGTCAAAACTCATATTAATGTAGACAAAGAATAATTATATAAAAAAAATAAAAATAGAAGTAGATAAATGTCTTGTCATTTGTCAATTGATTTTCTATATGTCGAAATTAACGGATATTTGTGACTATACATAAAAAGTTCAAGTATTTTTTTTCTTTTAAAATTATTTGAAATTTCAAGATTGTAAAGCCTTATGGAATATTATTATTATTATTATTATTATTATTATTATTATTATTATTATTATATAACAAAGAAATAGGTTTGGTTGAACATATTTTATTAGGGATTGTGTCTTGTTTACTATGATTTGCGCTGTTGATAAAAATAGATAACTAATATCACTTGATATATATTAAATGATTAATTATATAATAAAAATATATTTTTCATAATATTTAAACCAGATAAATATAGCACTAGAAGTGTTTTCGCATAATCTAGTTATACTATCAAAAAACATATAAGATCTCAAGTTTGAATTAACGAAAATAAAATATTAAATAAAATTCTTTCTTACATATCAATATTTTAATTTGACAGAAAATTACTCGGTATCTATATTCGAAAAACATGATTATGAAAAGGAAAAAAAAAACCCTCCATATCTCAGAAGACTCCCACCACTTAAATGTTTAGTCTAATCTAACTCTTTGTGGACTCTTCCACAATGATAAATCTTTAAGAAATTAGAAAATTAAGTGGTGTCAAAGATAATAGAAAACAAGTTTTTTGAGTGCATTAATTTGGTATATGTTGCACCAAATGGAGTCGGAATTTAAATAACAATAATATAATTCGTATAATCTTATAAAAAGGATCTAAAACGGATTAAATATACGTATACAACCTTTGTGAGGTAGATTAGAAGTTATTTTCAATATATCTTTTGCTAAAATATATATATAATCAAAGCATAATATAAAGGAAAAAAAGGGCTATGATGAGCTTGAGTCGAGTCACAAAAAAAGGTATGATGAGCTTGAGTCGATTATTTCCAAGATCGAATTTCAGTTTTTTCTTATGCAGTGGAAACGCCCTACAGTCTGAAGTTTTACGCTTCAGAATAATACAACAAAATAAACAAAACAATTGCAGCAACAAGTAGTAGAAATCCGAAACCCTAATCATAAGAAAATATAGCCAAAAACTATTAAAATAAGGAGAAAAAAAATACTATGATCTAGAAGAATTTTGTAAATATTAATTCTTACAAATAAGGAGAAAAAATTTAAAACATCTCTAGAAAAACTCAAAAAAAATTGAAAATTTAAGAAAAAGATGTTCAATTACTTTTTAAAAATAAAAAAAAATAAAAAAATTATGGTCTATTCATTCAAAAAAAAAAATTCAAAGATTGATGTGACAAGACGATATACACATGTGAAGGATTGGACAATTGCCTTACTAGTTATTAAGTGACCTCTCCTACTCAAAACCTGTCAAAAATATATATCATCCCACTTTCACCTCAAAAAGTAAATATTTTTTTTACACAAATTAAATAATTTAATATTCAACTTTAAAATTAGTTTCAAAAAGTAAATATTATAAATTATTGACTCATTACACACAAAATCAATAAAAACTCTTTTGTATCAAATGTTTATACAAATTTTGTTAATTTATCATAATTAAATACTTTAACAAGATAAAAAGTATGAATTAGCAAATTGATTAAAAAAATATCGTAGATAAAAATTTAAATATTAAAAATTTACGATTAAATAAGCTCGATAGATCGAAAAAGAAAAAGAAAACACAATGATGGTAGCTATGATATATCTTTCCATCAGTCTGCTAAAATATTGTACTTTACTAACAACTGATGCTGAGGTTTCATTTTCTACACAGTATTTTTTTTAATTTTTCTTTCACTTCACAAGATTTTATAGCTTAGATTTGTTAAGCCAAATTATGCAGTTGCACTGATTTCCACGTGCCATTTATGGCACTTCACTTCATAGCTCTTCATTTTTTTCATTTCTAATACTTTTTTCATTTTCATAATACACAAAATATCTTATATTTACATAATTAAAAAAAGAGTCACATTTACAACACTAGTAAAATTACTAATTTGTTAATGAATAAAGATTGTGATAGATTGATAATTACTTTTTCGTATTTCACCAAAAGTTTCAGGTTGAATTTATCTTATATACAAAATCGTCTTTATTGTGTATGAATCTAAATTTAGTCAGCATCATACCTCTGATAAAAAAAACATTTCACAATATTTAAACTATTGTTATTAGAAATTATTTATGATGTAGTGCGGTTAGGCTAAAATTACTCTAGTGATAATAATTTTTTATTACAAATATTAAGGTGTGGCTTAAAATTAGTGAATTTTTACTAATTAAAAGTTACCCTTTTGTGGTTTTGATTTGAAAGAAAAGATGGGGGAAAAAAATAAAAAAAATTACTAAATAATGTGATAAAAATAATATGTCTGTTTTCTATCAGTCTTCCCTCACCTTATTATTCCTTTTGCCTCTCTTTTTTAACTTGTTCAACTATCTTTCCTTCTCTTTTTGCAGAATATTTTACCTACTAAATTGACTATTCAAACAATTTACCCAATAACAAACACAATGTAATTTTACTAGTAGGTTCGAAAAGAATAATATGTACATAGATTATTTTATTTTTATTTTGTGATGATAAAGATTGTTTCTGATAAATGACAGTAATAAGGAACATAATAATCACAAAACAATCAGATAGTGCTAAAGGTCTAAGAATAAGCAGCTTTAAAAAATTATATTAATACTCTCGGTATGAAAATACACTTGTCAATAGGGTGGAACTAGGGCATCGAAAGGGGTTCGTCTGAATTTGTTTTATTGAAAAAGTTACACTATGAAAAAGTGGTTGGAAATATATATATATATATATATATATATATATATATATATATATATATATATATTATGTTTTATTAGTAATATATGATAAATTTTAAAGATTTAATTTTATTTTCAAATACGATACGTTAAAAGGAGAAATTCGTGTCAGTGTACTTATGGAATGGATAACAGGAAGCACATAATGTGTGCCTGCTAGTGGTAACTGTAATTTGGTCCTCTTTTATTAATTACTGTAACATTTTTTCTTTTATAAAGTTTTTTTTCAAAGGTGTGATATTTTTGTATTAGTGTCCGATTAAATTTGACGTTTGAAATATTCTCAAACAAAGGCGGAAGCTAAGATGATCTGTAGCAAATAGTGGAATGGGATAGCTAGACAAGGATTCAGTTCATAAAAAATGATCATTTACGATAATTAATTCTTAATTGCCGTTAAATATGTATTTTTAACGACAATTAGCACTGTTTGTATTTGTGTCTAAAACTTTTAGTGACATTGATTCTAATGACACTTAACTAATACCGATAAAAACTTAAACTTTACTCTTAATTAATGACAATATTTATTATCACTAAAAATTATTTTTATTGTAGTAATTTCGCGTCGGACTAACTATTTCATTTCTAATATAAGATAGCTAGCTAATTCTACCATTTCAGTACATAATAGTTCATAGGACAAGTTAATACCTTTAACCAAATATGAGATAAAAATAGGTAATTATCTAACACCACAAACATATATACATATATATGTCATGTATATACCCAAAGTAATAGAGCTTACAGTGAGAGTTTGGATTTTATCTGTTTCAATTTGTATGTGTTACATATATTGATTTGTATCGATTTGCTTTATTATGGTTCATCGTTATACATGTTCACTCTATTAACATATCAGATTGCTATTAAGAGAACATATACAAAGCAAATCGATACACAGTAGTAGTACCACAAGTTTTTTTAGGTAAACTATCACTATGATAGGTGGTTAGGGCTCGAAGCACCGATATTTTTATGATTTTCTCAACAAAATAATCTTGTATTTTATTTCGAAATTGTTATCAAATGGGCCATGTTTTGTCTATTACCTACTACTAAGGCACATACACATATGATGTTGATATATCATAGAAGAGATATAAAATTGTACCAAGTACTACTACTGGTTATTTGTACGTACTCATGTGCCTGCATGCACACGAGCTACTCTCAACCCCCCTCAAACCCTAATTAGTCTGATTCGAAAAGAATATCATTTTATCAAAAATAAAAATAAATTAATCTTATGAAATGATTTATGAAATAGAAATATCTAAGAATTGTTTTAGATTATAAATTTTATAATTTATTTTAAAATATCGTGTTAAGTTAAATAATATCACATAAAATAGAACGGAGAGTATACAGAAGAGCCAATAAAAAATCTAAAGAAAGGTAACCTTAAAAACCAGAAACAAAAAAGCAGGACTAGTTTCTTTGCTACTATGCTATAGAGTGAATAAAAAAGAAATTATTTAGCCAATTTATTATAAAGTGATAGAGTCAAAGGGACCATAGGTATTCTAGCAGAAGGAAGTAACAGACTCTGGCAAAGAGATAAGGTGTAGAGAAGTGGGGGCCATCGGAGTCGGAGTCAGAAATTTATGTACGAAGATTCAAATAATGGTTTACGTCATATATAGTTTTATTTGAACTTGTGATCTAAAATAATTTATATTGATATAGGTGTCGCCTGTGGAGTAGAGGACTTGTAATGGAATAATACTATAGTAGCTTTTATAGAGAACTAATTAGACGACACATGATACACTTGTAACTAATCAAAGACATGATCGAAAAAATTATAGGTAAGTGAATAGGAATTAGGAAATATAGAATGTTGCCACTTATTAGGTAGTCAAGTATTATCTAGTTACATATCAATACTGCTTTATCTTTCGATTTTACTGTCTCCTTAATTTTGACTATCTTATTATTTATTGTTGTGACTGTTCTTCATTGTTTCAATATGAATTGTTTATTATTGTAGCTGTTTTACATACTTAATTTTTGTTATTGCTTTATTTGAGTAATGGATTTATCAGAAATAATTTTTCTACCTTCTCAAGACATGAATAAGATCGTGTAAACACGCTTTGTGAAATTACACTAAATATGTAACTTAAACAATTACTTTTATCTATACTATATTATATTTTTTTAAAAAAAGAAAAGTAGTTGGTCATTGTGTATATGTAATTAAAAATATTTTTATTTTATATATATAGAATATAATTTTTCGATAAAAAAATTCAAACCCAAGGAGACAAGGAGAGTTAAGATGTGTGAAGAGAGTGGGTCAATGACCCACAAGTATGGGGTTGTATTGTCATGTCAATAACTTCATTTATAATAAATGTTCTTTTCCTTTTTTTAAAAATCTTGTCCCTATTTATTGGCACTATTTGTTAGGAACTTTAAAATACAGTACTTTAATAGTAATTAGTTGTTGCTATCTTTTTAGATGCTATGAAGTGGAGGTCATTTTACTTACTTTTTAAATTCAATAATTATAATATATTTAGTAAAATTTCATAAGTGAAATTTATGCAATATATTAGTGAAAGACAATAAATACCTAATAAAATCAGCCAAGGTACGCGCTAACTGGCTAAGTAACAATTACTATATCTCAATTCTAAATAAATTAAAATCAGCTATATAAATCGTCGCGATATCTAATTTCAATTACTATCAACATAGAAACACACAAAAATTTCACCTTTTTCATTCCAAAAGCAACCTAAATCGTCGCGATATCTAATTTCAATTACTATCGGTATATGATCTTTTAAAAATGCACTAGTTTTGAAAGATATGACACAATTGACGATTTTGAAGAGTTCGAAACAATATATATATAAAAGAACCAAAGAAAAATGAAGAGCTATGACATAACTCAGTTCTATATGTTACATCAAAATGAATTTGTTCTATCATGTATACAACAATTACAAAGTTAATAACTACATATTGGCTTTCCTGCAGACTGATAAAAACGAAAACATATCAACTATGAAATGAATTTACCATTCAACAAATAAGTTACACAAAGCTAATGCATATGTTTATCCCTCAGATACCGTCATTGATTCTACTCAGGGTAAAGAAGTTCATGACTCGTGGGCCTCTACCTCCATGTGGCATTGACTGGTTCAAGGTTAGTCGTGCGCTTTAGGAAAAGATAGTAGTGAACCAGGAGAAATTCCGGTAGTTGAATAAGGGACATTAGAACATTGCAGAAGATGGTAACACATTTGTCTTTCGACTAGCAATCACGGGCAAAGCTACCTCAGGCAATAGCCCAAAACTTTTTCCTGCAAAATAAGACCGGCTCCTTCTTCCTCTGATGGTTCTCTAGAAACTGAAGTTCGACATCCCAGAGAAACTTCGGAGCAAGAGCTTGTATTCTTGATACGATGGGCTCGTCATCTCTGATAATGATAAATCCCTGCATGTCACTTGATAACCTTAGATTGGTTCGCGGTTAAAACTTCAGGACACAAGCATGAATGAACATTCACAATGGGATTTCACATGTCACAATCGCTAAAACGTATACTCCAAGCTGGATCTTGTTTAGCTCAATTCAGTTGACATATATATGTAGCATAAGGTAGTCCATTTTTCTCAGCATAAATTAGTCAATAAGAAACTTTCTGATTTTGTCACATTTCCTTTCACACCTCTAAAAGATGATTTATATGAATGATCACACAAACTCTCGTCCAACAAACTAAGCTCGGAGAAAACTGGTAGCCGCATTATGTTAATTAAAACTCTCTCAAGAAATTGTCAAGTGTAGAACTTGAGAACAAGTTGTTTTTCTTTAATAAAGGAACTTGAGAACAAGAAGCAGAATGTCTAAATTATGCTTGGGAAACCAATGCATTTCTAGTTTCATCTCCACCCCATTTTCAACCGACGAGGGGAATTGGAGATCAAGGATGAGGTATTATGTTGTTGTAAAATAGGATATAGTACTATGACAACTGATTCAAATAAATATATTAAATATACGAGAAACTAAATACTTCCTTTTCCTAGGTGTTATCTTTTTAACGTATGTCATATATCAAGCTAATACACTTACTCTGAACTGTCAAATGAAAAAAATTGATCCTGCAGATGCTTTCAGTTTATCAATTTATTAAATATTTAGTCTCTCAAGCATCAAATCGAAATGAAACCTCTTACCTGAGGTCGTAGAATACGGTCCATCTCCAGCATGATATCTTCAATTAAACAACCTTCTTCACGATTTTTGTAGTGAGAAAGAAGATGATTGGCATGCAACAAATCATAAGTGCGAGGATATGTGGAGAACGGCTCACACCTACAAATTCAAGCAAGATACTTGTTAGGGCCTTTGTAAATCAGTTAGTGCTTATAGGTAAGTAAACTAAGTTAATAGCCTACCAGTCATGAAAAACGCCTGTAAGACCCCTGCCGTAAACGGCAGACAGGGTGTCATTCATGGTTATAGGAACTACATTCATCACCCAGACAGGCCATGTATTTAAACCAACAGCAAATCCACCAAGGGAAGCACTCATGTCCATAACATTACGTATTTCTTTCTCCTCAACATTCATCAGTCTCCAGTAATGGCGAACTTGATCTTGCCAATAGACTGTATCAGCCAAGAATTTTTCACGATCAATACCTGCAAGAATTTGATTTGAGCATGTCAGACATATGAGACTTCCTAAAAGATGAAATGACAATCTCCATAAAGCTTCCCTATTCAAAACCCCCAAAAGGAACATGTGTCTTATTCCGCTCTCGCCCCAATATACGTGTAGGGGGAAGCACCAATGGAAGTGAACCTAATTGTTCGTTTCCTTTTCTCTTTGAATCAAAGGTTGTTAGAATACCCCTTTTCTAGATGGATCATCTACAAAGCTTTTCATGTTATCTGTATTCAGAGGCGAAATATGTGCTTCCGTTCACATCAAACATCGTTCTTTTCCCCCTAGGTTATCTAGCTTCCTTTCCGATCTCGTACAGGTAGTAAGTTAAGCCATTCCAATTCATCCCATTTCATTTATTTGGGCGAGAGGGAGGCTGTGAGTAAACTGAGCTACGGATTTTTCCGCTGGTTGATTCTCAAAACTGAAAAAAAAAAAAAAAAAAAAAGGGTCCAGACCCACAAATGGATAGGAAGCGATGAGAGGGTCCTTCATTAAAGGGAAAAGGATAGGAAGCGATGCGAGGGTCCTTCATCAAAGGGGGGAAAAGAGGGGTGGGCCACCTTGCGCAACTTTAGAAAGGAGAGAATGACTTTCTGAAATTCTCTCCAACCTTTTCTATCTATCTTTAGAAGTAGGGGGAGAGAAAGTCAACATAACAATTGCATTGATTTTTCCAACGACACTAAGCACTTTTCTACTTCCTCATTTGGAAGGCTAAGTCCTAAGTCCTACACCCTGACTTCAATGATGGGAACAACCTCCGGAGCAGCGAAGCAATCTTGGACCCTATTCGTAGCGCTGTGCTTGGATGCACTAGTCTTCCACACGCTAGAGATGAGATGAAAACTGCCCCCAGTCGGCCGTTCCCGTGCCACCATAATGGACTAGAATCAAAAGAGTGACCGGAACATGGCATCCCGCTGTGGTGTGTCCAAAAGCAAGTCTTCTTTATTGCCCCGCTGATCTTAAAAGCACCTCGAGTCGGAGGCTAGCTGTAAATAAAGAAGGGTGGTGCACTTAAGAATTTGATTTATTTTGGTAGAACCAGAATTGGTCCTAGGTTGTATTGTTTTTCAACTATCCGTTGGCTAGACCAGATTTAACAGTGGACAGTTGAAAAACGACCCAGGATCAATTATGATTCTTCTATCTATCAAAATAAATCAAATTCGAAAGCACACAGCCCTACTTTACTTAACAACCGGCCACTGACCCAAGGTGCTTTTTAAAAAGGTCAGCGGGGCAATCAAAAAGACTTTCTTTTGACACCCCGCTATGTCGACCAGCAGAGCAATGCTACTTACGAGCTGGTCAAGGACAGGTCCTGGTCACTCTTTTTTGCTATGCCATTGTGGTGGAACGGGAATCGCCGAATGGGGGCAGTTTTCATCTCATCACTGGCGAGTGGAAGTCTAATGCATCCAAGCACAGTGCAACCAAGAGTGTCCAAGATTGCTTCGCCAAATGGGACGGATTGAGTTCATACCAGGATCTAGGGAAAGGCTTTTTGCTCACCCCGTGAAAGGCGCATGGGTTGACTCTACATCTTTCTATGAGGTAGCAGATGAGAAGGAAAGACTAGTTCTTAGAAATTCGGCTGATATTGAACTTAAACTAGCTGCTGCCATTGAAAGAGAAGACAGCTCCGTGACTTCCGGGCTTAGCTCTTTACCGGTGCAGATGAATAAATCGGTATTTTCTCTTTCAGTTGTTGTTCGGTGTCAAATGGAGCCAATGATTTTCATTAGGGAGGTTCAAAGATATGAAGAAGTAAATCCATGAAGAAGCCAAGCGGATTCAACATCTCCAATATATACAGCACAAGTAATTTTAACCTTGTATAAACGAATGGACCCCCTCGCCCTGATTTTGGCTCCACCACTGAATGGAGCAACATCTCAATTATCATCAAGCATAATATTAGCATTTTAGGCCAGAAATGATATTTTAGAGGTGATAATAGCAGTAGCGTTCAGAAACCGATTGAAAAAATAAGAAGTAACAATAACAGCTGAGAAAAAAATAACACTACCAGTTTGAGAGAAATGAAAAGGAACCACAAAAGCAAACTTCTTGACTGATATTACAAAAGAAGAAAGTATTGAATGACAACAAAAGTAGTAAAGATAGCCAAAGTAAAAGAAACAACGGTAGTAATATCAGTCAAGAATAAATCGGTATTTTCTCTTTCAGTTGTTCAACGGTAGGAATAGTTGCACAACAATATAGATTCTCTAATTTTTACCGTGTGACTAAGCATGAGAAATATATTCGCCACAATTGATTTCAGAGCTAAGAGATGAAAATTCATGAATACAACTAAACCAAGGAAGAGAATTGACAAACCTATCCGACTCAGACTTTGTGAATACTCTGAAAGACGTTGTGGTCGAGGAGGTAGTTTCTTCAAAGAAGATGAAGCGTCACTAAGGGTAACACAGTTCCTCAAAGGTGTTTTCCATGAAGGCTTCAAATCATCCTCAGAATCACATAAGTTTACAAGTTTCTCCTGAGCATTATGCTGAAGACATGAATTATTTTCTTGCTTAACCCATATTGCAGTCTGAACTTTCTGCGCAATAAGCTTCCAGCACATTCCAGAAGTCAGCTTTACTAGTTTGTCCCATATCTCCGGGAAGTCCTTATCCTTTCTATAGGCAGGAGGAGCTGAATATATAAAATATCCATTTGGTCTTAATATCCGATTCAGCTCTTTGAGTAGAATACCATCTGCAGCACACCGATATGAAAAATGAATTTTAGCATTGTAAAACAATAAAGTGAATTTACATGACATGCATGCAGTGGCGGAGCCACCTTCGCCAAAAAATTATACCGTTTAACTGTTTAATTGACAAAATTTTAGTTTTATGTATATATACTATATGGCTAAACAATATACATAAAACTAAAATTTTGACCCAACTAAACAGTATATTTTCTGGCAAAGCTGACTCCCTTAACTTTTACGTGTGTCTATCTTTTTATATTTTGACACTCCTTAGTAAAATTCTTGTCTCCGCCGCTGAAGCATGGGTAGCATATAATTTAAAAACTACCTTAGATAATTTCCTTCAATTACAACAACAGTGTATTTAAATGAAATGCATTCAATGGCGGAGCCACTTTAGCCAGAAAATTATATTTTTACTCTATGTATATATACTATATGGCTAAACCATATATATACATAAAAGGTAAAACTAAAATATTGACCCAACTAAACAATAGATTTTCTGGCGAAGGTGACTCCCTTAACTTTTATATCTGTCTATTTTTTTATATTTTGACACCCCTTAGTAAAATTCTTGTCTCCGCCGCTGCATGCATGGGTAGCATATAATTTAATGACTACGTTAAATAATCTCCTTCAATTATAATGATAGTGTATTTACATGACAAGCCTACATTGGCGGAGCTACCTTTGTCAGAAAAATTATATTTAACTGTCAAAATTATAGTTTTATGTATATATACTATATGGCTAAACAGTATATATACATAAAACTGAAATTTTGACCCAATTAAACAGTATATTTTCTGGCAAAGGTGACTCCCTTAACTTTTACGTGTGTCTATTCGTTTTAAATTTTGACACCCCTTAGTAAAATTCTTGTCTCCGCCGCTGCATGCATGGGTAGCATATTATGAAAAGACTACCTTAGATAATCTCCTTCAATTACCTTAGAGAACCAGAGTCATTCATACTTCGAAACTCAGCTATAACAGTTAAGTTTACACGATAGTGTCTTGAGTAAAGTTTACTTGATGTAAAAAAATAAGCTAATATCTCCATGATGATCAAGCTGGTGGAACAAGTATATTATGGAGGATATCTAAGGCCTTGTAGATTCTAACACGGCATTAAATTCATTGGACTTTGCAAATTAATGTACTATTAACATACATGATGTAGAAAGCCAAATAATTAGATACAGTTTACTTATTTAATGATTTAGGTCAATTACATTTAAGCATACAAGGTTTGTATGATTAATGAAAGAAATTCTCACCATTCTCATGCCAATCAACTCGACATCTGGAACAATGCACCATGTCAAAAGAGTTACTTGGATACGGTAGCTGCTTTGTAGCTATAGCAGATATCATAGCACCGATTCCTCGTTCCAAAGCAAATTGAATTTGATTTTCATGACCATCTTTGGGAGCAAAAGACAGTGTTTCTATGTTAAGTGGAAGAAGATAAGCAGAGAAACTGGCAACCCCACAACCAACATCAAGCACTTGATATATCCCTGCCGCACGCAAGTCACCTGTCTCATCAGTTGTCATATTTCCTAATCTGCATTAAAGAAATTAATTACGTACATCAGATACATAGAAGAATGGTAGCATTAAGATTTGATTTTCACCATTCTTAGTAAGTGTAATGGATCATCTAGTACAAATGGCTTCATTTAATTGCTTCATGGAAGCCTCAGTGTGTTGATTTTCATTTTTCATTGAATAATCAAAAAGCTGCAACTTTAATAATGACAGGGACAGGAGAAGTGAAAGAAAAACAGACTGCGTACCTCTCAATATATTCTGTAGCTCCATGCTTAAAATGAGTTCCACCGCCTGGAAACCACCAAAGCTGATCCTTCTCATGTACCCAATTTTGTCCTCCTTTTACCTCCGCAAGACGTGTATGGTTTATATTACTCCGCCATACATAGTCCCTGCTAGTTGGCCACCTTATTGGTATCTTATAATCAGCTGGAGGTGGAACCAAACAAAACAAGCGCCTGTCAAGTGGAGGACAGTGCCTCTCTAGCTCTTCTTTCCTTGAAAGATCTAATTTTGGCATCAACTCTTTAACATAAGAAATGTCATGACAGGGGATATACTCATTAAATTTCAGAGGACATACATTTATCCCAGTTTCAGGGATAGCGAGAGGTACCACCCGATAAGAAAGAGCAATCTTGTTCCTGAACTTCAGAATACCTGCATGCATATTATTCTTTTATCAAGTCAAGTGCAATAATGGGAATCTCCCGTAAACAAGAGGTACAGAAGAAAGTAGAGAA
This sequence comes from Solanum chilense, assembly GCA_032847665.1. Taxonomy (NCBI): domain Eukaryota; kingdom Viridiplantae; phylum Streptophyta; class Magnoliopsida; order Solanales; family Solanaceae; genus Solanum; species Solanum chilense. The sequence continues at coordinate 62,054,435 of CM064972.1, read as the reverse complement.
TCTACAGTAAGATATTTTCTCTACGAAAGACGACCAATCTTCTATACAAAAAGGCACCTCATGTTCTCTAACTGCATGCATATTACTATTAAAATATATGGATCAGAGATTCCAATGACAGGATCTAAGGTCGTGATACTGCCAAATTACTGAACACCACATGTTTGCACTTGTCAAAGTTGCAAATCTCTACCAAATCTATTTGACAAAGTAGAAGCCAGTGGACCTATATCCCATTGCACTAGCCAAATGGATTTTTTGCTTGTGGTAGGATTACAGCCTCTGCTTTAACTAAGTAACAACGCAATTATTTCCAACAAGCCCCATTCAAGAGTAATCAGAAAAATGCCCATATTGATTCGCCTCGTGAAAAAAACAAGTTTGCCCATGCAAGATCAGATTCAAGTAGGAGGGTTAGTATCTCTGAGATACAAGGGAAATAAAGATTCATATAAAGCCGAAGAAAAGCAAAACCGGAACAAGTAAGATGCACTGTCCTTACACTAAAACCTTCTGAGACAACCCAATTACATAGATAAGCTACAAACAACAATAACAATACTAAGTATCAATCTTTATCCGTTGGGTTTCTATCTTGCTCCAGCACAAACATGAACAGCGCCTAGTTATCATTTATAACCAAAGAAAGTTATCATTTTTTCATCTAATTAACCCACCTAAAAGGAAATTTCAACAACTTTTTTGCAGCAAACATTACCAATCACATAAGCAACTAAAAATCGTTTCTTTTCATATTTTAATCCCCCACTTCTCCGCCAACCATATACACAGGAAAGTCGAAAGCTACTTGTATTCTGAAAGGCTAGCTTCCCCAGTGCAACAACATACCCAATGTAATCCCACGGGTGTGTCTTGGAGAGTAGAGTGTACACAAACTTTACCCCTATCTTGTAGAGGTATAGAGGCTATTTATGATAGACTAAAAAATCAAATTCTCTCAGCATATCTCTCCTACAGTCACACACTAACAATTACTACCCCATCCCAATTACCATTCTGGGAGTCCATTCAAACATTCTTTAAATTCTTTTAACAAACAAAAAGCTGCAATCTTTTTTGGTCACATTGGGAAAAACAATAAATTACTTAATATCTTTCATAAGCAACATGACTTGAACTCCATTTCTTTGATTATCAAACTTTCTACAATCTACATGTTAGTGACCCTCATTTACCAAAAAGTCCACACATAAGCAGTTTACACTAGTACTACTCTATGACATAATTATAAAGGGCAGCTCGGTAAATAAAGCATCCCACGTCCATAAAGGTCACAACCCCAAGGAGTGTGACATATGCAAGATAACAATTTTACCGTTGCTACAAGACTCCCTTCATTCTATAACTAAAAAAACACTCTAAACACTACAATTCTTGAAAAAGACAAACAGAGGACTCACCAGAGGATGACTCTGAAGAAATGGGGTTGGAATCAACAGTGAGATTTTCACTTTGTTGCTGTTCTTGATGAATATAGAGAGATGGGTTTTCGCCAAAAAGTGTACCAGTGTAAAAAGAACCCACCATTACCAAAAGGGCTATAATTATCATCTGCCCTGTATACCAATCAAATGCCCTTGAACTTATCAAAGATCCACTCATTTTCCCCCCTTTTCAATTTTCTCTTCAATCCAATAATTCTTATATGTGAAAAAGATTACAACTTTCGAATGAAATCAAAAGAATTGCTCATCGAAAAACATTGTACACCATCAGATCGACAGATCTCAGGTTTTTGTGTGTGTGTTTGGAGCTGAATCAGAAGTGAACAGTGTTGAGTGTTCTGTCTTGTTCCTCTTAATTTTGTGACTTTCTTCTCCTATTCTGAGTTTTTTATTTTATTTTCTTATTATTTATTTATTTATTTACTTAGAGCTAAGTATTAAAAATACACTTTAAATTTATTTGGTACAATAATAAGAGATAATAAATTTTAGGATGAATTTATTTCATATTTGATTGGAATAAAATTATACAATAATTTGGCTTGCACTTAATGAAGATTTGAATCTTACTCATTCAGATTCAACTCATTAAGTACGTTTGATTTTTAGGTCTGAATATGAATCATTCAGATTTAACCCATTAAGTTCATTTGTTTATTTTTTAAAAAATTTCTTAATTAGTTTGAAAGAATTAGATCTGCAGGAGACTCCTAACAATATTTAGACTGATTAGATAAATTATCAAATAATAAATCATAGCTTCTCTCTTTTGGGCGTGCCTTTTTATCTCATAACTAAAAACTTTTTTCACTCTTTTCTCAATCAAATTTTTATCTCATAACAAAAAACTCTCTCTCTTTTCTCAATCAAACACCATCTTTTCCCATATAAGTTTTCGCAAATTCTTTCAAGTATTTTTTTATATTAATAATTTTATTCTATTGACGTGTGTCACGAACACTAGTTGCAATATATTTTTGGTGTATTGTTGTTTATCAAGATTTTGAATGCAAAAATAATACTCTAAATCATGATATTAAAAAAATTTAATTTTTTAAAAATAAAAAATGATATATTTTGTTGAAATGAAAATTTCATAATATTTTATAAATATAATATTCAATTTCACTTCCACATTCATATATCGAAAGCAAACAACATTAATTGTCTTTAATGATACAATACTTCTTTTATCATAAGTATCTTTGATATTATTTTCTTCCTACAGGAAAATGATAAAAAATCCTATAAGTCGTGGTTAGGCCTAGGGTCGGGGTTGAGTCATTCATTAGATTGGGAGTTCAAATTTGGATATGCGGTTATAGTATTTGCAGAATTTATGTCTAAATATTTTAAGAATAATGAGTATTATAGAGAGGTCTTACTGTATTAACCACAAGAAAGCTCTATTTTTTTTTTGTCAAGTGATTAAAATAACAGAAAAAATGATGTGTTGATTATGACTAAGAGTGGCAACGGAATTGGTAAGTCCCGATTACCGGTTTGATCCGGTTCCGGTTCGGTACCGATTAGTTCCGGTATAGACCGGTTCGGTCCGATTCTGGGACAGGTAATAGGACGTAAACCGAGATTTATCGGTCTCTTTCGCTTCCAGAAATTACCGGTCCGGCAATTTTTTTTTTAAAAAAAATCTATCCGTTTATAGTCGTTGGGTGACGGCTAGTTGGCCCCCATAATGGCTATTTGACACAAATTTCAGCTTCGGATATATTAGCAATGCAAGCTTCGTCAGTTGCTTCGGAAGGCGTATTTAGTGTAGCAAGGTTTCAACTTGGAGAACATAGGCGTTCACTAGCAGCCAACAGCTAGGAGATATCGGTATTATTTCGAGATTGGATTAATGCTGAGAGAAGAAACTCGGGTCGTAACCACTACCGACCAAATTTCAAGATGACGTTGATGAAGTAATGCAGGATTATAGTGAAGACGGATTTGAAGCAATGAAAGTTCTTTCTATTCAACCAATTTCCGAACATATTACTAAAGAAATGTTGAATGATTTACGAAGGGATTTATATGGCGGCATCAACTATTAGTAAAAGTATGATAATTCGAGATTTAATTCAAACATAAATCTTCCTAGAAGGTGGCTGTGTAGATTAAATCTTTTAATACTCTACTAATATTTTTGTAAATGTAATTGTAATATCAAATAAATTTTAATAAAAATTTAGGCTATTCACCTTAATTTGTTTTTTAATATTGTTGTATTTAATTTAATTTTTAATATTGTCAATTTTTAATTTTATAACTTTTAAGTTTGAATTTAAAATTTTCAAAATTTAAGAGTTCGAAATTTAAATTTTATAATTTTAAAATTTGAATTTGAAATTTCCAAACTTTAAAAGTTTGAATTTAAAAATTTCAAACTTTAAGAGTTTGAAATTTAAATTTTATAACTTTAAAGTTTGAAAATTTAAATTTTTTTAACTTTTAAAGTTTGCAATTTAAATTTTTAATTTTTTAGTTATTATAATAAAAATTATATTCAGTTAAAAAAATTAAATCTTTAAGTTTTAAATAATTTTAAAAACTTTTTTTAATACCGGTCCGGTCTGGTCCAGTATACTATCGGTTCCCTTCCGGACCGGGACGGAATACGACAAAATTTACCGGTTTACTGGTCCGATCCAATCCCGATTCCGAAACGGTACCGATTCGCACAGTACCAATTTCGTCCTGGTTCCGAAACTTATCGGGCCGGTTCACTCGATTCCGATAATGCCGCCATACTTAATTATGACATTAAAAAAAGTGCGAGATCAACACGAAGTTGGAGAATGTGAGGCACTATCTAAGAGGAGTTAATGCTCAAATTAAATGTGAGATGCTAAATTATACATCCTTGTCTCGTATCCTAACATCTCACATTTGAGCATCAAATCTCTCGAATCGTCTCTCACATTCTTCGGCTCCATGTAAATCTCCCGCCTCCTGTCAACATCATCATCAGAAAATGACACCATTATGGCTGTTATTTAACAACAAGATAAAAAAAATTAGAATTTTCTTTATTTAATATAGTTAGATATCTCTATAACAATTATTTACTAATTATCTCAGCGGAGATAATGCTAATCTATATAAAATGTGATGAAAACAAAATGTTGAGATCTTGAGTGAGGTGATGCCACTCTACGTAGAATGTGATGAAAATAAAATGTTACAGAAGATTGTGATCGTGATTTCATATGATTCAATAAATAATTTTCCATAAAAAAACATGGAAAGTTTAAGATTTGGAAGGAACTTAATTATGTATATTTTTTGCCTATAGAATTAAAAAGTTTTCCATAAAAAATGAAAATTTTAGATATGGAAGGAACTGAATTATTTATCCTTTTTTTGAGATCATTTTGAAGACAAATTATATATTTAAGATATGAAAGGTACTTAATTTTCGATTATAGAAGTCGAAGGAACAAAATAGTGAGAACAAATTATATGAAGAAGACTTAAGAGTGTGTTCGATATGAATCGAAATATTTTGCATTACTTATTTTTTGGTGTTTGATAAGTAAGGAGAAAACATTATTTCAAAAATATTTAAGTATAAATGTAACTATGCAAATAGTATAACCCTATATCAGATTCCATGTCTCAATGGTTGTATAGATCTAGGTATATATTTATTTAACGCAAGTATTAGGCATGCAAATAAGTAAAATGTCTTATTTTTGTAGTTAAAACGAAAGAAAGAAGAGTTACATATAATGTAGGAGTGTGCAAAAATCAAAACCGATTAATAAATCAAATCTAAAGCGTGTTATTGGGTTATTGCTATCAGGTTATTGGGCTAACGAGTTTTTAATGATTTTATTTTAAAAAATTGGGTTATCGTTCGGTATCTATTTTTGGTATTTAGATATTGAATAAATCGATAAATCATTAAGACGATAGCAATATACTACTTTACCTTCATAAAAATTAAATATTGATAATTTAACATAACTATACACTATAGTACTCTACGCTACAATCTTCACATTTCACACTTCACAATACTTTTACTTCACATAAAAATGTCATTTTTTGTTTTGGATGTAATTGTAGTCTTCATACTACATCTACTCTTATTGATGCAATTTCTCATTATATGTCTTGTTTCACTATATCAAAACATTTACAATTGATTTGTTTTTTTCGAGAAGTCTTATTTATTTTAGGCTTTTTTTTATTGGGTAAACCAAAATCAAACCATTGATTACCAAAATCGATAAAGAATATCTTAATGATTTATAACATTTAAAAAATAAAAAATGATAAATCAAATTGATAATACATAAAATCGAGCTGAACCAATCGATAGTACGAAACTTTTTTTGAGAAATTGCGTAGGTAGCTCAACCCGAAATAAATAATAATATTTTGTCTTGTTAAGAGTATTTTTATATTCTTTTAGCCCAATAATCGATATCAAGACTAACGATTTGACAAGGTGAATTTGAAGATTGTGGAGACGACGGTGTGGGGTGTTGGAAAAAATACTACAATATTGATATTAGATTGGAATTATAAAATAATAAATAATTTATCACAAACACTAAGTCGTGGCAAGCCACTGCCTTGAAAGCAATTTCGGCTCGACTCCGGTGCAAACCGTTATAGCCGGTTGCTCCCCAAGGTTCCACAGTTACTCTCAAACACGTGCACTCGTGGCTAAAAATTTGGAATTGCATAAAAGTAATTGCCCAGAAATCCACAATAGGAAGAAAGATTATTCAAACCAATAAAAAAAATTGTTGAGGGAGATAGTAAACGAAAGATAGAACTTGTTTTTTTCTTCTCTGTGTTTGGCTCCCAATGATACTCCTTAAATAGGAAAATCATTTACGTTTCATCCACATATCTTTTCGGCTAAGGAATGGGAAATCTTTCTCTTGTTACATGAATTCAATTTTCATTTCATTCGGGAAAAGCCATCTTTTTCTCAACAATGTCTTTGGCATTTGATCCAATATCATTTACGTTTCACCATCAAAAGAATGTAAGAAACTAACGTATAATCAATATAATGAAACATAACTTTTACTTTAATAACAAATTTGTCATAGTACAAAAATAACTTAATTAGTTCGAAAGAGAGATGATTAGGTACTAACATATTAATTTTGTATTGGTAAAAGTAAATAACAAAACATACATATTATAAGATGTACAAATATTTTCAATAATCTAAGACTTCTTTAAGAATAATCGTGCGAACTCAGCTAAAGCAATTAATATCATATTATATTAAAAATATTCTCCTGCATATATGTTAATTTTTTTCCTCCAAAACAACAATCAATCAACTACATAACAATTTTTATAATCTTCCAACATGGAAGAAAATAAATAATCAAAGGTATCTACGATAAAAGGTGTTATAATTAGTCTCCAGTTCATTTTCTAGCTCAGTTTCTCTCCTCAAATAAGTATTACGTCTTGTTATCAGTAAATCCACCACTCCAATCTTACCGCGTAATCTAGCATCTTGTATCATAACATCGATGTCTCTCAAACGATGTCTCAAAATCTCCAACGCCCTGCAAATCTCCCGCCTTCTGTCTCCGTCATCATTTGACAACGTCATTTTCACCAATTAATTACTGGATAAAAAATAAAAACAAAAAAATAAGAAAAAAATTATTTTTTACGGTCACACCTCTCTAAACAACAATTAATTAGAACCACCAATCGTGATAATATTTGAAAATAACTATAATTACCACCTTTATATCGAAAATTAATTCAAATATTATAAAATATTTTGTTATATGGGATAACTTCACTTACTTCAGACACTTTCCTCATACAAACATTATTTAATAGTAGCTCGTGTATGTATCTACGACAATATATAATTAATCTATTTTGAGATATTACTCTTATAGATCATATTTAACAATATGTTTGAGGTAAAATAGTCAAGTTGGTGATTTTACAAGGTGTTTGAAAATTGGAGAATTGAATCTTATAATTTAATTAGATATATTTATAACATATATTTTTATAATAACAATTCACAATAACAATCAAAACAAAATTGGAGTAGATTTTTTTATGTTTTCTATAATAGCCCCTAAAAAAAGAGTAGACAAACAATGCAAATATAGAGAGGTTTTACTGACCTATGTAGAAACATTAATGTGAATAAATATAATAAGAAAAAAGAAATAATTAATCTTATTACCTGGGTAAAATGTGATGAAAACAAAATGTTAAGACCTTGAGTGGAGTGATGCTACTCTATGTGAAATGTAATCAAAATGAACTTGGGTATTTATAGAGGATTGTGATTATAATTTTCATATGATTTTTTTTTAAAAAATTCCATTAAAGACATGGAAAGTTAAGATATGGAAGGAACTCAATTATTTATCCTTTTTTGCTTATGGAGTTAAAAAGTTTGCCATAATTTTTTTCTAGAAATTTGAGATATGAAAGTAACTTAATTGTTTATCCTTTTTTACTTGTTGAAGTAAAAGGAACAAGATTGTGAAGACATATCATATGAAGTTGGACATGTAAGACATGAAAATTACTTAATTATTTATCCTTTTTTGATTATAGAATTAAAAAGTCCCATAAAAAAACTTAGAAATTTATGATATGAAAGGAACTTAATTATAACTTAATTATTTTATCTTTTTTTGCTTATAGAAGCAGAAGGAACAAGATTGTGAAGACAAATTATATGGAGTTTGGACATCTAAGATATGGAAGACACTTAAATATTTATCCTTTTTTGCTTATAGAAGAAGAAGGAACGAGATAGCGAAGATAAATTATATGAAGAAGACTTAAGAGTGTGTTAGGTATGAAAGAATAATATTTTTCTAGATTACTTATTTCTGATGTTTGATAAGTAACGAGTATATGTATCTCAAAATTATTTAGATTTAAACTTGCAAACACTATAACCCTAGATCTGTATCCATGTCTCAATGGTTGGGGCCCAACCCAATGAAGTACCCAACCTATGTTCCTAAAAATGACTAAAAGAACTAACCCGAGACTCAACAGTTTCCCATTATTTTGTCGAGTCTCTAAGTTGGGATTGAATCTCACGTTGGGGCTGAGGATTGGATCATGGTTCGGGGTTGAATTATGGGTCAAGTTCAGGTCCCATGTCGGGGAAGGTCTCAGATCAGGCGTTCCAAATCGGTCCCATGTCAGATCTTAAATTGTCAGACATGTCTCGAATCAAGTTCCAAATTGGTCAAGGTTTGTAATATCAAGTTTACCTTCCTTTTAATCTTTTTGTAACAATTCTTTTAGCATAATTATGTTGTAAAATCAACCTAAAAATAGTTAGTACAAAAGTAAATAAGAAACATAAACAAAGCAAACAAAGAGAGTCAAGAAGAAAATGCTTAGACATTTTCTCATTTTTTAAAGGGGTATTTCATTTATTAAGTTTACCGAATATGAATTTTTATGTCTGTATTTATGGTGTTCATAAAGGCATATAAAAAGTTGTGATAATATAGCAATTAACAATAAGATCATCAAGAAGGTTAGAGGATGCGAGAGTTATATCAATAATGGTGTGTGAAATAGTGAAGGATTAACTATACATCATGAAGAAGATTAATAATCCTTCATATCAATATTTCATAACAAACTATTTTTAATATAAAAACATGTTAATTTCACTGATTTTCCTTTAGTGATATGCTCTTTCTTTAAAATAAATTTTAGAAAATCATGCACAAATTTAGTTTTGACTAATCTATATTTATATTACTTTAAAAGCATGAAAGACTTTGGCATCATTTTTTCTCAAATGGTGTCTCTAATCCTTCAACTCCGTACAAATCAAGCGTTTAGATCACTATAATTATCAACATACTATGTCATTTCTATAACTAAATTTATCACAAATCGAAAAAATGAAGAAAATCTTTAGCTATTGGAGTCAGAACTCTCTATAATAACAATATTTGGAATAACTTTTTCTATAGTGATCAAAAGAAAATTCGGACAAATGACATTGTCATAGAGAGTGTTAATGTATATAAACACACGTAATATATGAGGTGAAAAAAATAAAATAATTTTTACAGTCAACCCATTCTACGATATCATGAATTCACGAAAATGACCATTTTTTTTTCTAAATAGAATTTTCACATTTTCTTTTACAACCAAAAAACAAGAATTCGACAAAAAAATACTATTATATAGAAATTTGAGTGTATTATATTTGAAGAAATACAATAGGCAAAAGAAATAATTAAACTAAGTGAATATAAAATGTGAAGAACAAAATTTTAAGGCCTTAGGGCATTTATACGGGGGTTTTGTTGTCCTAATTTCACATGAGTTATTTTCTCCGATTAAATATATTTGTTTGATTTTAATTTAATATAGAATTTAATAAATAAAGAAGATTTTTGTCACTTATTTATACTAAATATTGAACCCGATTCGACTTTTTCGTATGTTCACTTTTTTATATTTGAACCCCTTTAATAAAAATCCTGATTTTTACCACTAACACCCTTCGAGAAAAACGCCCTTACTTGTAATTTTCTTAGTCAACTTTTTTGAAAAATAAAAAGAATTTTATTTTTATTTTTTAAAAACACTTATTGTAGATAATAACGATTTTATATACATACGTATTATATATGAAATATGTAATTTCTAAGTCAAAAAATATATAAATACTACATATATATATAGGTACATTTGTAATTAATAATATTGACCATTGTAATTATAATTGCAAAGAGTTTGATTACATGTCTTAATTACAACACATTACATTAACAAACCCCTTGACTATGTAATGCTATTAAAATTAATGCTCGTATATTAGTTGTTAGATATTCTCTTCAAGAATAACATAAAGTAAGAAAAAAAAGAAAAAAATAATAACAATAATAATATGTTTAATATAACTTTATGAATGATATTTGAGAATGAAGAAAATTTTATGAATGGTAATGTAAATATTTTTTACTTAGTAAGAATCACTTATCTACCATTTCTATCATGAAAATCACTACACTTTTAAGTATACTAACACAAAAATCAAACAACCTGAAAATACTAACTTTATGAAGGTCAATTTTTTAAAATACAATAAATAAAAAATTAATTTTAAAGCTTTAGTCTGACTTAAAACTAATATGAAAAAAATAAAATATTAAAAGAACAAGTGAACCTCTAGAAAAATCAGGTTGAAACTTTGATGTCTCCCTAATTTTCTACAATTTCTTCTGTGGAAGTGTGGCTCTATACATTTATTTTGTTCTTAATATTATTTTTTCATATGAGTTTTGGTTAATAACTTTTAATTGAATTTTTATTTATCAAAATAAGTTAATCATGAGATTATTAGTATTTTCAGATTGTGTGATTTTTGCGTTGATTGATATACTCATGCTAAAAATGATAGTTAAGTGATTTTGTGTTTGGGGGTGGAAGGAAGACACCTTATATCTTACCTTTTGAAGACGATAAATAAATGAAACGAAAAACATATGTATACTTTAATACAAACCTATCATTTAGATATAAAATTTTCAATCTATAGAAAAATAAAATTTCTTTATATATGTTATCTTTTTTAAGTTTTTCTCCCAACAATCAACCATTATAATAGTTCATATAACCTCTTATATATAGGGATGTAAAATAAAAAATTAATCAATAATATCTAGGATAAATGAAGTTATAGTCAGTCCTAAGTTCATATTCAAGCTCAAATTCTCTCTGCAGGTAAATAGAATATGTACTTATCAGATAAAACAACTCTTCAATTGTGCCTCCTAGCCTCACAGCTTGCATTTGACGATCAATTTCACTCAAATGATGCCTCACATTCACCAGTTCTGTGCAAATCTCGAGGATTCGATTTCTGTTAGCTGGTGCTGCCATTTTTATAGCCAATTAATTACTGGACAAAAAATGAAAAAAAAAATTAACTACAAACTGTTACTCTAAAAAAATAATTATAGAGAGATCTGAATATATATATATATATATATATATATATATATATATATATATATATATAGAGAGAGAGAGAGAGAGAGAGAGAGAGAAAATAGATGAGTGAATGTGAAGTTAATTAAGCACTAATGAGACTAACCTGAGTGAAGTGATGTTCAAAGTGTGTTTGAAATGAAATGTGCCTTCTATATTTATAGAGGTCTCGTCGTCCTAGATTCATATAAACTTAAATTTTTATAATAAATTTAGATTTTCAGTATACGAAAAATATAAAGAACATGATTATTTATCAATTTTCTTGGATTAATATCTCTATGACCCCTCAAACTTATCAAAGGAATTTCATTTAGACACTTAATTTATAATTTATTTCAATTGAACAATTGAACATATAAAATATTTACTTCTAATATAAAATTTAATACATGATCAATTCGCTTTTTGTGATATATTCTCTTTAAAATTAAATTCCGTGAACAATTTTGATTTATTCAAATCAGTATGATAAATTAGTCAAATATTAATTTTTACATTAAATATAAAATAAGAGTGGTCAACAAAGAAAGGTGTTTTAATTATCCCTATTTATGATTCTGTTGGCATTCCTTTGGTTGTATATTAAGTCAAATATTTGAAGTTAATTCTCTCTCTATTTATTTTTATTTTTCATATATATTAAAAAAATAATTATTGATATAAATATTTTAGTAAATTTTTATATATTAAATAATGTCTTGAAGAATATATATTTAGGGTGTGTTTGGTACGAAGGAAAATGTTTTTCGTGGAAAATGTTTTCCTAGAAAATGTTTTCCTGGAAAACAAGTAGATTTTGTACTTATTTTCTCATGTTTGGTTGGTGAGTAGAAAATATTTTCCGAAAATGATTTTTAGTGTTTGATTTATTAATGAAAAATATTTTTGAGAGACATATTTTATTTTACTAGAGTAAAAAACAATTTATGAAATTGAAAATATTTTATTAAAATAAAATTACTATTTTATGTGGTGGTGGGGGGGTGGGGTGGGGGTAGAAGGAGGGGGGGGTGAGGGGGTAGGAGTGAAAAAATAAAAAATTTGAAGTTGATAGTATTTTCAAATAACAAAATTAATTTTTTGGGGGGTTGGGGGTGGGGGCTGACCGGAGGGGGGTAGGAGTTTTAAAAATAAAAATTTGAAGTTGAAATATTTTTAAAAGACAAAATTAATTTTTTGGGGTGGGGGGTTGGGGCTGGCCGGTGGTGGGTGGGTCAGGGATCAGATGAATAAATAAATCTTTTAAATTGAACATATTTTTTAAAAAAATTGACGTTTTATCCCCTCAAAAAATATAATTTGAAATTGGAGGAGAGTTTTGAAAAATGTTTTCCTTAATTTTTTAAGGGAAGTCATTTTCCTTAATTTTGAGGAAAATGAGTTGATTTGGAAAACATTTTCCAAAACTTTTGTCTCAACCAAACATGGGAAAATTGGAAAACATTTTCCAGAAAATGTTTTCCTTCATACCAAACACACTCTTAATGCTAAGAGTAAAACATACAAAAAATTATTATTTTTTCTTAATAAATAAAAAGATTAGAAATAAAAATGAAATCTATTTTAAAAATAAGTAAAAACCACCAATTTAGATATTATCAGCACCAATTAATTATATAACAGACTTTATCTATTAATTGTCCCTTTCATTAATATCGCATGGAATAAAAATAGTATAACTTATATAAATTTCATGGTGTAAAATTTATATTACATCCTATCCCTATTCTTTTCTATTTTATAAAAATCTCTTAAATATTAGCAATCTGGATACATAATTGGTTGTCCGAATACATTATACATTATATATATGGCTGTTGCACTTAAAAGGAAAACAAAACAGTAAATCAAATTAAAATCTCATAATTTATGCTATTCAGTTACTTTTTATTGTATTCATCAGAGAAACGTATATCCTAAAATAACAAATCAATTTAAAATTCAAAATTCATATTCATCTTTGTTCATATTTCAACGAAGAAACTTTCGAGTAGTATTCAAATTTTTTGTTGAAAATTTGATAAGATACATAATGAATATTTTGATGACTAACACTCTCGAAGGAAGAAAAAATCGAAGATCGTAATTTTTGGGTTCTTTAAATTCTACACAAATCTCACTATGAACGATCAGGTTGAGTTTCTTTGCCAATTTTCTTGGTATCTTTAATTTATATCGGTGGTTGCTTACCATTGTGTAATGGCAAATCCCAAATGTGAAAGCAATAGAAAGATGTAGTTTTAGACTTAGCTTGGGCAAAAATAGTTATTATTTGTCATAACTTTAATTTTTGAGTTAAAGATCTGATAACAAAAGGTATGAAACACATATTCATGTGCTTTAATCATTGTTTTTCATTCATGAATTTGTATATGATTGATATGTCATGATACATTACTGATAGAAATTGATACATTAAAACTTTGAAGTAGACGTTGTAGATTTGAAGATCTGTGAGTTACTGTACTTTTAATAAAAAATATCATATACATGTGAATTTCTTTTTTAATTTTTGAATTTGTATATGTACATATAAATCATGATACATTGCTGATTGAAACTTGATTTAATTTTAGTTGTATATGCAATGAATTTCTATAAATGTGAGTTTGTGTGTCATTACTATAAAGTATCAGATACATGTAGATTTTTATTTATCAGTATATGAATTTCTTTATATGTATCAATATATAAACTATCGTGTATTTGAAGTTAATTATCATTAGGCTTTTGTGTATCTTAAATTGAGTTAATTGATATATGATGTATCTCTCACTTTTAAATATGCACAAGTTGTTCCATCTTCTAAATTTATTTATTCAATGTATATAGGTTGACGACGATACATCGTTTGCCTGTAGAGAAAAATATGTAACTATAGGAGATTTCAGTATGATGTGATCCCTTTTACACATACAATTATTGTTGTAAAGAGCAAAATATTACAACGATACATCCATACTGCTCTGATTACTACAAACCAACTGCATTAACAAACACGTATGAAGTCTCAATGGTCCCAATGCGGGATAAGAACAATTGATCAGTACCAGTGTTTGTTTTGAAAGAAATTATCTTACCACCAAGGTACAAAGAGATGCCTAGACGACCAAGAAAAAGAAGGAAAAAAATCTAGATGAAAAGATCAGCACAAACACAAATTGTTGTGGACTTTGAAGGTGATAATTGATGAAATTGTACTTTCTTTTCGAAAGAAGATTGACAAACTCTTTTTTTGGGACTACTATTATGTTTCAGATATATTATTTTGAGATTATCGATTTTTAGTTTTGCTTTCCAACTTTTACTTCGATAAAACATTACAATTTACTAATAGCTGGTGAAAATTTGATATAATTAATTGAAATGTTAAGATTTTCAACCTTGTATTCAATTATTTGTAAGACATTATGTTTTATATATCTTTTTTTTTTTAAAAAAAAACAATGTATCATTAGCTATGTGATAATAATGTACCAGAAGGTGTTTGTGAAGATGGTTTAATCAATGTGGTTCAGATACATTTTTATATAATGTATCATGATATAGTTGAAAATGTATCTAATACAATAAGGTTGCGAAAAATAGTATGTAAATAAACTCAAGTGAATGTATAAGTAAGATTAATTTATATATCTAAAGCTTCGATTTGCTTATTTTTGCGGTTATTTTTAGTAAAACCAAAACAAATAGTAGCGAATTTCAAAATTTAAAACCAAACTTAAACAAACTAAATCAGATATAAATTTTTTTGAAATCTATTTGATTCGAATTGCGGTTTGGTCTGGTTGTTAACCATAACCATGAACAACCCTACTCATTAGATGTTAGATAGACATTATTATATGATAGTTGTTATGTAATTGATACATTTAGTATAAATTCGGATTTACGTATCATATCTAAAAAGTTAGTGCTTGATACATTACTATTTATGTATCTCGTTTCAACGGATAAATATTGTGTTATTACGGGATACATTAAATAGTTAATTGTTGCTCATAAGTTGCTTGCCTTGAGATCGATACATGTAGTATAAACTAGTATTTATGAATCATGTCCGTATATATCGACATAGTTATGTACCATATACAAAAAAAAATATGAATATTAGATATATTTAGTATAAATTCGAATATACGTATTATGCCTAATAAATTAGTGCATGATATATTATTATTTATGTGTCTTTATTCGTTGTTGCTTCATTAAGATCTTGAGGGCCTTAATCTGGTTCATCATCCTAATGAAGCAGCATGTAGTATAAATCAGGATACATTAAATTGATAATGCATCATACACAAACAAATTTTGATGTATCAAACATCTGATAATGTATCATAATACTAAATTTTCTGACCATACTAATACATTCCTATGTGAACTTGCTTTTGTAATAACATGAATATTTTCATATATAGGTTGGAGTTCTGAAAAATTCTCTATTTCTTGTTGATTTTTGGTAGTATCATGAATATTCTCATCTTTCGGTTAGACTTCTGAAACATTCACCATTTCTGATTCTTGATAGTGTCATCAATCTGTATTTATAATTTTAGAGCAAATAATTGTTAACAAATATGTTAATGATACATATAATTATATTCAAGAAAAATATGTATGAGATATATAATTTTTATAATATATAATGAACTATAAACACTATTATTGATAATATATCAGATACATACCATTATAATCATGGATGTGATCTTCAACCTCAACAGCACAGAAAATCAATGTTTTCGTCATTATGGCAAAATCCACTTGTATTTGTGAAGTTGGTTGCGAATCAAACTGAAAGGTACTTGTTTGAGGTTCAATATTGACTTTTTGCCGAAAAATTTAATCGTGCAGCACATTGATTTACCAGCAACATTCTTCATCAAGGAAATTACCTATGCAATTTAATCCACAAAAAAAAAAACTACATATTAAACCTAATATTTTTTGTGGTTGATTGTCCTCATGTGTACACATTTCATCAACTAAGAATTTAGGGAGAGAAAAAACAACCATTAAAAAGACAATTCCTACCTATTTTGAAATTGATTGATTAGAGAGAGAATTCTTTTGAAAATCAAATTAATTTGAAAATTGTAACTGCTAACAATATGAAGTGAAATTAGGGAGAGGAAAAAGAAAGTAGGAAACGCGGGTTTGATTGAATTTTTATATCAGAAAATTTCACCCATTGAGAGAAATAAGAGATTTTTTATAATATTTTAAAAAGGTAGAATAAAATAGATAATAAGATAAAAAAAGATGTATATATAATATATCTATGTCTTTGATTATGATGTCATAAATTTATATACTTAGATATGAAAAGAAATAATTCATGATATAAAAATAATATAAAAGAAATTATTGTTTCTTTAGAAAACAACTTTAAGGCTTCATAGCAAATAAAACTATAATCATGGAACATAATTAAATATATTTATAGCTATGGAGCATTAATTTGATTTGTCATATATGAACTTGACAAGAATATAAACTGCTCCTTAATATAAATCTTTCTTTCTATACATAAATAATTAGATCTATTGCTTTGATTTTTTGAAATAATGAGTGTAAATATCTTAATGATTGCGTTTATATTAAAATCACAATTTCATTTTATTTTATCTCAATTTTACTTTTATATTTTTTGATTGATTGAATGTGTAGACGAGAGTACATATACTTAATATTATTTAACTTAACTTAAAATTCTTGACCACAATAATTTTTCTCCCCAATTCAAGTTGTTAGAATGATACTATTGTTTCGTCAATTTAAATAATATCGCCGACAAATAGTACTTATAATTAAAAGTTCATCTATATTTTGTCCGTAGTTTATCCATAATTAAAATTTAAAGTAAATTAATACACAATAATTATTAAATCCATAATTATTTTTTAAAAAATAATTTGTAATTAATCTCAACTAAAAAATCTATTATTAATATAAAAAGAGAGATGAATGATTTCGAAAAAACTTACAAGCCTAACATATAATATTGTGTTACATAGCTTAGTAATTAGTATTTAAAATATATTATAACGCCATTAAAAATCGTCCTTCTATGATACACTTATATTTTTATAATTTATTGTCAAGCTACACAATACTTTTATTGTTATTTGTAATATTTTATACTAAATCATCGTAATATAAATATTTTCTCTAACAGATAATTGCCGCAAAGATTTTATCTAAAATCTTAACGTAATTGATAAAATCATTATCGTATAATTAATATCGCTAGTTCAAATTATGAAAATATTTATTATACTTAGATACTTATAATTGGAGGGTCCTCGAACTCGAGCATCATCAGCTTTAGTGCAATTTATGTTTGCAGATCGATTCCAGATCCATTCTTTTCGGAGATGATGAAACCCAGAAACTCAATCGCAAAAACAATATTCAAAAAATTCAAGAATGTCAGTGATCCGAGAAAAACCCCATTTTCATCATCATCAATTCCAAGGGAGAAAGTTGATTGTTTGGTGATTGGAGCAGGTATAGTGGGCATTGCAGTAGCTAAAGAGCTTAGTGTAAATCATGGTAGACAAGTTTTGGTTGTGGATTCTGCCCCAATTTTTGGAACTGGTACAAGTTCTCGTAATAGTGAAGTTATTCATGCTGGCATCTATTACCCTACTAATTCTCTCAAGGTTCTTTCTTGTTTTCATTTTTAATAAGTTCTACTGTGTTTTTTAGGGCATACCCATTTAAGGATTTAGTTAAAAATCGAATCTTGGGTAGCTTATTGGTTGAGTTTTCCCTTTTTAGCTGATAAAGATTTGTGGTTTAAGTGTTACTGGAAGTCTGGATTTGTAAACATACACTTAAACTTGATATCTGCTTAACTTGTTTCCATTGTGTTAGTTGAACACTAGAACTTATAAAATGATCATCTAGATACCTCCGGAAGTTATGTGTCATGTTAGCATCGAATGTTCCCGGGACAAAGGGAGGATGAGTTGAAGTGTTTAGTTACCTTAGCTTGTCTCCATTGTGACAGTAAAGATTTCAACATACAAAATGATCATATAAAGACATTTTCATAATAATGTGTCACATTAGCATCGGGTGTCCATGAGACGTAGTGAGGATGAGTTGAAGAGTTCAGTAACCTCAGCTCATCTTTATTGTGCAAGTTAAACATTCCAACTTACACAATGATCATCTAGATACCTCCATTAATCTTGTTTGAGCAGTCAGAACATTTCCAATTAAGCATGAACTGATAGTTTCGATCTTGTTCTGCTAATTGCAGGTTTCTTGTCTATGTCAGTGATCTTGCTTCTAAACTTATCGAGTATAAGCATGAACGGGAAGTTTGAATTTGATATAGTTAATAAATCAAGTGAATATTCCTTGCTATTTGGAAGATGAGAAAATAGTGGTGTCTTGAAAGTTGAGTGTCTAACTGATTGATTATGCTCTTCCTCTTTACATCTACAACTAGGAATACAATTGAATGCAGCATGGAGAAACTAGTTATCTTAGCTTGATTAGAGTACATTTACCTAATGTTTGAATTTCAGGTTGAGTTCAAGCACAATCTAGTAGCCGATTATCGTGACTACAATTTCAGTGTTAAACTCTGAGTTCACCCTGGATTCAATTTTAAAAACCGTGATTTACAATACTATGCATATCAGCTGCATATGCTACTATGCGAATTAGCGATAGCTATTCTTATATGTTCTAACTTCAATGCAAACTCTTGTTTACACGTATGGATCTCTTTTCTAGAAATTATATAGGAGTAAGTGTCATTATTGGGATGTGGAATGTAATAGTTGTGTGGTTTCAAAAACGATCATGAGTAGTTCTACTGCAAGGAGCTCCCACATGCCACACATGAGCTTAATTTTCAAATTTTTATCACAGGCATCTTTCTGTGTTAGAGGGAAAGAATTGCTCTACAAGTATTGCAAAGACCATGAAATTCCACACAAGCAGATAGGCAAGCTAATAGTTGCTACTGGATTGTCAGAGGTTCCAAGGTTGAGTGCTCTCATGACTCAAGGAATTCAAAATGGGGTTGAGGGTTTGAGAATGATGGAGGGGTATGAAGCTACTAGACTGGAGCCCGAATTGCAATGTGTTAAAGCTTTATGGTCGCCTTCCTCGGGAATAGTGGATAGTCATTCCTTGATGCTATCATTGGTGGTAATGCTCCTCATCATTCAGTCTCCAAATATATTATGTCATATTGACTGCTTGCTTATCACCAAAGAGCTCATTCTTTAGAACTTCGGGGAAAGAAATTCTCTTTACTTAGAAGATCTTGATTTCTCATTATTTGTTTACCTTTTTAGAATCATTGATGACCATACCATGGGTTTAGGGCGAAGCTGAAAGTCATGGGACGACTTTCTCTTACAATACTGCTGTTATTGGTGGTCATATTGAAGGAAATCAAATTCAAATTCATGTTTCTGGGAGCACTGCCATTGCAAACTGGAATGGGAGCTCAGAATTGGACTCTGAACTAATTCTTATTCCAAAGCTTGTAGTGAATTCTGCAGGCTTAAGCGCTCCAGCCATTGCAAAACGAATGAAAGGTCTACCTGACGGTATTGTACCTGCTTCTCATTATGCTCGTGGTTGCTACTTCACACTTTCAAACACTAAATCCCCTTTCAAGCATTTGATTTATCCTATACCTGAGGTTGGTGGCCTTGGAGTGCATGTTACCTTGGATTTGAATGGCCAAGTCAAGTTTGGTCCTGATGTCGAATGGATTAAAGGAATTGATGATATTCCGAGCTTCCTCAACATGTAAGTTCTCATTGATAATGTAAATTTTTGCATATTGTAGGTTGGAAAGCATGTTCTCCTTTTGAGTACTTCAGCCAGCTACATTCTTTACACACTTAAGATGGAAAACAGAATTGCAGAAAAGAGTCAAAAAATTTCTTAACACTAGAAATGGCTACTCTTCTTGCACTACGAAACTAACAGGAGCAAAAGAATTCTAATCTCCGATATAATTTGGTTATGATATTTTAGGTTTGATTACTCTGTACGTGAAGACCGTGCCAATCAATTCTACCCAGCAATAAGAAAATACTACCCTAGTCTAAAGGATGGATCTTTGGAACCAGGTTATGCAGGCATCAGACCAAAGCTTTCTGGTCCAAAAGAGGTTCCTACCGATTTTGTAGTTCAGGTAATATCGAACTTGTTATGAGTTTTTAACCTTAAGTTCAGTTGTAGATCGATCACATGCAATTCTTTAAGTTAGTCGAAAGTACTCTGATGAGGTCTTACAGCTGAAGTTATCAAACAAGTATGGTCGGAATCACCTGAAGCAGAGACATTTTAGGTTACCTTTCCTTTCCATCTGCTAAATCTGACGGTCTCTAAAACAAATGTTTTGCAGGGAGAAGACATTCATGGTATATCTGGTTTAGTAAACCTGTTTGGGATTGAATCACCAGGCCTAACTTCCAGTATGGCTATTGCAGAACATGTTGCTGCTAAACTACTGAAATGATACGAGATTTCTTCTGCTCGCGCTGAAGTGATACTTTTATGTATTATCTTGCAGTAGTTTTAGTCAGCTGTTAAGTTGTAGAACTCTATGGACATAGGAATGTATTATCATTGAAATTTCGCCATCTAACAAGGAGTTGCGAGTGACTGCTGACTTTGAGCAGTAAGAAGAGAGTTGTGGGAAACTGAATTCTGTTTGTACCCAGAACAAGAAACTTAAATAGTCATTGTTTCACTGTTTAAGTGTTTTCCATTCTAACAATTGATTGTCAGTACAAAACACATCCAGAGCCTCTGAAGCATCAAGCTGGAATTGCAAATAATTTTTAGTATTCTATAGAAAATTTTAACATGTTCAACAATATGGTTCATCATAAAAACAGCCATCCACTTCTGGTTCCTCAGAGGGTATGATGCACATGAGTTCCATTCTAAGATTTCACCCCGACAAAAGCAAACTCAAAATATTGAAGAGCTTCAGTATGTGATGAAGCCAACAAGGCAGCTGTGCTACCAACTTTCACCTGAGCTGAGCTCTTGATATGACCATCCAAAAAAACTTCACCGTGCTTGTATTATAACATAGAAATTCTCATCGTTTACGTTCTTGCCTCCACTTGAAGACAGGTTTGGTTGTTGGGTTGACAAGCTCTTCTTCACGAAGTTTGCGTTTCCTTCCTGATTTCTGGTTAACATAAAAGGAATTATTCTAAGATACCATTTACAATCCTTGAATACGGAAAAGATATAACCTTCAGTATACCTGTAGTTCTTTCTTCATTGCCATATCCATGTATACTTTCTCTAAATCTCTCACTCTGCTCTTTCTTGCTTCCAACTCTCTGTAAGATGTAGCTGTTTTCCTGCGCAGGAGATTCCAATGATGAAAAAGTTGACAAGCTTCGGTTTGAAACCAAAGGAAAATTAGTACACGCATATATGAAAGTGCAAAAAAATCAGCCACCACTCGGCAAAAGAAATAAAGGATTAATGCAATTCCCATAACCAAATTGGTTCTCACACTTCTGCGCAGAGTGTTGAAGGCATTTGTAATAGCAGATTTTCAAGAACGATTTGCAGAAGCTTCAATACGAGAACACTTAAAACATCAAGTGAACTGAAGTCTGGACGGATTAAGGTTCATTTCAGGCATATCAGCAGTTACAAAGTGCTTGTTTGGGGTTGAGGTGAAGGAAAGGATTGAATAAGGAAGAAACGACCCTCAGCTCTTACAAATAAATGCATCCATCCAATGTTTAACAGAAAAACAAGATATCGTGAACAAGATTCGATAAAAGTGGAAGACCAGTTTTTGGTATAAAAGGACTAATCATTTGAAATACTTATCAGCCATATGGATTAACTATATGTAAGTTCGAACGCAATTGATGTATTCTTCTTTTTCCTTTTTTATTCTTTTGATAACTGAGAATCACGAGTGTCAGTTTGTGAATGTTCTGAAACTCTGTGGATATGGGCCTTGCCCCTTTACCCGTATCCACTGAAGATGTCACACTCTTACCACTTGACGGAAGACCCATGGAACCATACATCTCTAATCACAGACTAGATGATTACTTTATCTATTATAAGGAACTAAGATCCAGTGACAAAATCATCTTAATAATGATAATGTGAGATATCTCATAAGGAAAATGCTTGACAGATTTTAAAAACAAAAGGCTGTAATTACCTTCTAATACTGCTAGGCAAGTTCTCAGAAGCAGCCAGATTACCACGTTCTGAAGCCTTAGACGCTAACTCTTCTGCTTCCTCCCTGAAAATAAACAAAACACAGATAGTAAGGAATTTGAATATGGCACTGCAACACAGAGAAAGATATTTTAACAGAAACAGAAAATTCGAAGTGATATTTGGGTGGGAGGGGGGGTTAAAGAAATGATACAAATTATGCAGTGTCTCATTTGCTTGCTGTCCAAAATGATTATAAGATTTAAATAAAGCTCTTAGGAATTTTTATATTGAACCATGTCATTGTCTCCTCAACTATGTGGGCTATAGCGGAGAGAGAACCAAAAGAATAATAAAAGGAAATAGCGTTGCCTGATTGTTTGAGGCCTAAACCAACAAAGCTAAAAACAGGAAATTAGGAAAAGATACTGAAAAAGACAAGCTTGCACTGAGATACTTGCACAGTTCCAATGAGTCGGTATATTCTTATTTCTTTTTAATTCTTTTTTCCAAAGATTCAGTCATGAGTGACACTAAATTTAATCCGGAAGCTGCCTGCTTGGCTATTTTATTAGGAGAAATGAAACTATAGTTGGGTAATATTTGGAGATAATTTGTGAACAAAGTTTGGCCATCGCTTGGAGATAATGCTACCATACAGAATCGTTTGTCCTTCTGATTCAGTCATATGGTAAAATTCAACCGAGATCAAGTGATGAGGTTTCAGTTCATGAAGAAAGCGAAATATTGGATGCAATTTATCAGGCCAATGAATGACCATCAAGAAGATAGCTCCAAATGAGTCTTTAGTTGTATGGTAATAGTGAATCATTTTCTGAAGTTTAATGATGTTTCAACTCGTGAAGATAGCTGAATAATGAATGAGAACTGTCCGGTACAATAAATTCAAACAGATGTTCCCCTACGAGACTGTACTTTTAAGTGTATATACACACTAACACAAGAATGTAAGTTATTTCAACCCTGTATGCTGAATGATAAGGAATTCAAGAAGTATTTCTAACCTGTCCTCAGCATAGTAGACACGTTTATTTGATGGCTTATTATCAAGCGAGTGCAGCATGGCAGTTAACTTCTCAATTTTCTGCATACAACGACAGTTATTGACAAGCAGGAAGCAGAAGAAACTTCTCAATTTAGGGATCAACAAAGAGAAAGAAAAGGAAAGTAATTACAATGTGAACCAAATAAGCAACAGTAAACCTTTTTCTCACTCTGAACTTTCTGTAAAATATAGCCTATATCCTGAGTCTTCATTAACATGAGTTCCTCTGGAGTGTATTTATTTGCTTGGCTCCTGGAAACAAGGAACAGTGCCCCACAAGTCGAGTCAATCATGACTGATGAACAAATCAGCTAAACCAAAAGATAGAATATTTGTATCTTACTCCAATTTATGCACTCCATCAACAGTTTTTGTTTTAACCATCTTGAAGTAGAACTCATCTGGATTTCGAAATGCTGCTTTTTCCTTGAGTTTCTGCAAGGCAAATAACAAATATCACTCTCATATCCAATCATCTAAAATGTAAATGATCATTCAGGGCAAAGATAAAGGTCCCACCAAATAAAAAACCACAAGACTATGTAGGAATTCCTTCAAAAGGACTACTAACAGAACACAATCAAGGGTTTTGATCTTTTTTTAAGAACGAAAAATCAGCCAAGTACAGTCTACAGCCTTCGAAACTGGGGATGATTGACCCACCCCTCAACCCTACTCCACTTAAATACTCAAATTAATCTTTGAACATGTGACCAAAGAACAAGTTCCTCAACCTTTGCCAATTGAGCTCATCCAGGGGGCTCAAGGGTTTTGATTTTTAAATACAAATGAACTGTAATTGTGGGCTGACTTTCTTTTCCTTCTTCTAATCCTTCATTGTATTTTCTAGGGGAAAAGGAGTTAGGCCTTGCTGCAAATATTGCACAACCCTAAACTTATTCATGTCTCAACCATATATCAAGCTTTAGCAACAACAACATTCCCAGCATAATCTCGCTTGCATGGCCTAGGGAGGTAGGATGTACACAAAATTTACCCAGTAGATAGGCTTATTACGATAAGACACTCGCTCAAAAGAAGGGTACTAGAATCAGGCTAGACAAGATAACAACGATGACATATAACATCCAAAATAATAATAATGAAGAATAGGATACTCTGCGGATACTAGTTAAGAATACTAAAAAAAGAGAGAGATGAGACTAGCTCTGTGCCTCTTCCTCATAAAAGTATTCCGGCGCACGACTGCCTACTAACCTTATACAGTTCTACCCTAATCCTCCACCTCCAAACCTTCCTATATATGAAGGTATCAAGCCATAGAATACTTCAAATGCAACTAATTTCATACCTAAACCTTCGTATCTAGGATCATGAACATATTTCCCTTCTAACTTCAAAACCTTTCAATTCCTTGTAGAATAAAACAAAAAAAAAACAAAAACTCTACCTGCAAAGTCTGCTCCTTTTTGTGGAATGATGTCGCCCGTACCACATAATCTTTGTGTTTCTCAAGCAACCCGAATTTTTTCCTTGCTTGTCTGATAAAATATTTGTAACAATTATTAAAACCAAATCAACTCAAAAAAATCAGTATAATATGTGAAATCAATTACAGAATCACTTACGGCTGAGCTCGCTCCTTGTGTGCTCGTCTAGGAATTGCATTCTTGAACGACGACATTTTAGAATTGATTAATTCACTGAAGCAAAAACAACGAAAATTCTTCAAAAAATTTCACCTTTTTTTCTCCCAGACAGCAAAAAGCAAATCTACAGGACGAGGAGGAGGAAGAAGAAGGGTTTGGCACAACTGCTGGGGTTTTAGGATTTTGGGCTTTTTATTTGACCCGCTATTAAAATGGAGATGGGCTTTAGAATTTGTCCATTCAGCGCGAGTTTATATTTTCGTAGCATAATATAACTCAAGCTCTATCGCTTAAATCCTATGGAGTTTTTGCCGATAGAGATAAAAATTCATTTAGAATCCACCGGCCACAAATTATGTTGTAAAAAGAATAATTTAGTTCATACATAACTTATAATGATAGAGATAAAACTTCAGTTTCAACACTCATAAGTTATGTCGTAAAAGACATAATTACTACAGAACTTATGTCATGAAGACTAACGTTTTCTAATACTTATAAGTTATGTCTAGTAAAATTAGATCCTAGATAAGTGTGCTTTGATCCACAAATTTTTATTAAAAATGAGCCATATGATTAGCTTTTGGGGCTATGGATTATGGGCTATGGGTATAGTATTAGGGCAACTTTCACATATAGCAAACAAAAAAATCATATTTGTATAATGTAGCAAACTTTGCATAATTGCGCTCCATAGCAAACATAAAAACTGTATAATTCGCTATACATATAAAAGTGTATAATTCGCTGGCCTAAATTGTATAATTCACTGGCCTAAATTGTATAATTCGCTGGCCTATTTCGCTGCAATTGTATAATTAGTTTTGCATACAGTTGAATCGAATTAAAATGTATGTGTATTGCATAATTATAAGTGTATAGCAAGAAGATATATGTTTTTCTCGCTTTATACAAAAACAGAAACACAATATATACACTTCTGTTGTATAAAGCTAGAAAAAATTGTATTTCACTGCAATTGTATAATTCACAATTGTATAATTCTTTGGCCTTTTTCTCTGCAATATTTGAAGTAAAATGTTTGTAAATTATATAATTAAGTGTATAACACGAAGATATACATTTTTGCATGTGTATATACAATTTTCTCTCGCTTTATACAAAACAGAAACAGAAATTATACACTTCTGTGTATAAAGCGAGAGAGGCGAGAATGGGAGAGTGGCGAGCGAGACTTCTGGGAGAGAGACGCCTGGCAAATTTTTGTCAATGTTTGCTATGGAGCACAATTAAATCAAACCCTAGCTATTCCATTTAATTTAGGTTATTAGTTTGCTATTTTATACAATTTTCCCATAGTATTATCTAGGGCAACTTTCACATATAGCAAACAAAAAATTCATATTTGTATGTTATAGCAAACTTTGCATAATTGCGCTCCATAGCAAACATAAAACTGTATAATTTGCTATACATATACAATTGTATAATTTGCTGGCCTAAATTGTATAATTCGCTGGCCTATTTCGCTGCAATTGTATAATTTGTTTTGCATACAGTTGAATCGAATTAAAATGTATGTATATTGCATAATTATAAGTGTATAGCAAGAAGATATATGTTTTTCTCGCTTTATACAAAAACAGAAACACAATATATACACTTCTGTTGTATAAAGCTAGAGAAAATTGTATTTCACTGCAATTGTATAATTCGCAGTTGTATAATTCGTTGGCCTTTTTCTCTGCAATATTTGAAGTAAAATATTTGTAAATTGTATAATTAAGTGTATAACACGAAGATATACATTTTTGCATGTATATATACAATTTTCTCTCGCTTTATACAAAACAGAAACAGAATTATACACTTCTGTGTATAAAGCGAGAATAGAGAGTGGCGAGCGAGATTTTTGGGAGAGAGACGCTGACAAATTTTAGCTAATGTTTGCTATGGAGTACAATTAAATCAAACCCTAGCTATTCCATCTAATTTAGGTTATTAGTTTGCTATTATATACAATTTTCCCTATTATCTATCCCCTCTTTGTATTTGAATTCGTAACGAAAATTCTTATAATATAAGGTAAAAGCTTTTCTAACTAAAACAATTTTATATTAAGAAAAAACTTAAACTTGAGAATTCTAATTAATAATAACAAAATACTACTTCTTCCATCGCTATCCTCGTCGATTCATTCTCTAATTAGTTTGAAGTGATAAGTTAGAAGAAAAGTCCCACAGGGCCACATCTTTTATGTCTTCTTTTGTCCAATAATGTATATATTGATATATCAAGTACTTACCAAGAAGTTTCATGGAAGATGAAACTTGAAATTTTATGTATTTCAAAATCTACGATCTAATAGAGATGATAGATAAAATTTATTTACGTAGATACGCTTACAGGGCTCTTAAGATTTATATCTACATTGGCTTGACTAAAATGTTTGTCTTGTGATAGTTATACCTATTTGTTAAACATTATAACAAATACATTCAATTTATCCTTTCTAAAAAGTATATCATATTTAATTAGTATTTTATAAAATTATATATTGCAAAACTTCAATAGTTTGAACACGTGTTCTACTAGTCACATATTTGGAAAAATCAATTATTTATAGTAATATATATCATTTTATATTTTCATATTGAAACGAACGATATTTTTTTCTCCTTATCATTTCATCCTTTTATTTGAAAAAAATCAATTCATTTCTCGACGAAAATAAAAAATTAAATTTTGTGAATTCTCTCTAGGACCAAAAGATCATTAAAGTTT
Source organism: Solanum chilense (assembly GCA_032847665.1). Taxonomy (NCBI): domain Eukaryota; kingdom Viridiplantae; phylum Streptophyta; class Magnoliopsida; order Solanales; family Solanaceae; genus Solanum; species Solanum chilense. Next base: position 62,026,347 of record CM064972.1, on the reverse strand, counting down.
TACTTCACAATATCGAAGAATCAATTTTGTTTAATGAATATTCAGATGAAACATCTTATTCCTACTTTAATTACGCTCTAGCCTACCTACGTGTGGAATAAGTTGGGGAGATATATCTAAATTATATGGAAAAAAATAAATACAAATGAAAAGCTATCTTTTTAGTTGCCATTTGCATTGAGAAATTTCGAGGAAGTTTAAGTTAAGAATAGAACACAAAATGGAAAAAAAATTCCACATTACTTTATTATCGTTTTTAGAGAAAAAAGACATTGGTTGGTTAGATGTCAATTTATACCTACAAAATTAATTATTTTGTTGAATTTTCTATTGGCTGTATGAACTGAGAAAATAGTATTATGGCACACGACAATTTTAAATATTTTTTACGTCTTTTTTCACGTTCAATGAAGAAAAATTAATAAATACAAAGTAATTAGTATTTATTAAGTTTTTTCTTTTTGAATTAGCACTCACATTAAAGTTCGAATAAATTTGAATTCGAGAGGACAAGTTCTACATTAGGCGTAAAATACTTTCTAACAAAAACGACTTTTTTCCACATTGATATAATTGGAAATAATAACTCTCTATGTTTCAATTTATATTCATTTCAAAAAATACATAAAAAGTGTTACAAATTACAATAATAACGACTTAAATTATTTTAAAACATAATCAAACTACAATCAAAGAAAAAAATTTGATAAACTCTCAAAAATTTCAATTTTTTCACTTAAATCAGGATGAAAAAAATACGAGTAATTATTATCTTGAATTTGGCGGTAATCATTTTCTTTTTATTGCTAAAACAACACCTATTTGGTTATTTCAAAACGAATCATTTTAATATCTTGTACTATTGAAATATTTTTAATTACTTCATCGATTTAATTCTTCATTTATATTTCGAATCTTATGATAATAAATACTGAATCCAAAATAATGAAAACACTACACTGAAATTAATCAAAATCTGAGTCCATAAATTTGTTATACACAATATTGGCATGATCATTCTTCTAATTAATCCAAATTATTAAATAATCACATCATTTTTTTCCCAAAAATAAAATAAAAAGACTTATTTTTTTCAGGAATCACAAGCAAAAATTTTGATCCAACGATTATCTCTGCTGTTCCATCATAAGACTAAAGTCCTCAAAGCATACGAATCCATCTCCATTTTTATCAACACCTCTTATCATACGCCGGCACTCCTCTAACGTGCACCGCCCATCTCCGATCGTTCTAAACACGTTAAACAGCTCCTCCGCCGTGATCTTCCCGTCGTGATTAGCGTCGAAAAACTCAAACGTATCTCTCATCTCGGAATCACACGAAGGCGGTCCGAACGCCGAGCTTATAGCTCCGAATTCCTGTAAACTAATACATCCATCTCCGTTCACATCTACTTCATTAAGCAACTGTACTAGTTCTTCCTCGGTTGGAGGATCCGATCCAACTCGAGTCAAAATCGCCGAGAGTTCCTCCTTATGTATTTTCCCGTCGCCGTCTCCGTCGATCATTTGAAAGGCTTGTACGAGTTCGGAGTAAACTTCGGCGGAGATTTCAGACGGCCATTCAGTCTTAGTACTGGGTAGTACACTTGTCGGAGTGGTTACGGACCCGGAAGAGGAGGAGGAGGTGGTTACGGACCCGAATGAAGTATTTTCGGATCTGGAAATGGAACGTTTTTTTTTGGATTTGAAGAGCTTTTTGGGGAGATCGGTAATGAGTTTCATGGTGATGAATTTGGAGAGTAAAAAGTAAGAGAAATGGAGAATGGTGAAGAAGGCGAGAGGAAGGAGAGGAGGTTAAATGGGAGAAGGAAGTAGCAAGCCATAGTGAGCTTCCAGGAAATTTCCTAGAGTGAATGAATGAGAAAATAAGGTTCCATTTATTTGGTTCTTTTAATTCACCGTTACTCCGTATTCGATACTCATTTTAAAATCTAGTTAAATATGAATTTATGATCAATAATTTTAATAGTTAAATAAAGGGCTTTAGAATTCTGAGATTTTTAAATTCATTACATTGATGAATAGAGTTATCGGATATATATTGTTGATAAGAAGTAATAAATATCACATGACAAGACATCACGCTGTTATTTGATAAAAAAGAAATTCCAAAGGAGGCAATTTTGTATGGAGTAAAATTTCAATCAAAGTTTCTGATTAATTAAGAATGAATAGGTATTTATCAATCTTCATTATATATATTTCCTTCATTCTTATTTAGTTGATTTTTCGGAAGAAAGGTGGGATTCAGATAAAATCAATGAAACGGAAGAAATCTCTCGTGCTTAAGATATGAGAATTGGAAGGTGTATCCCTTGCATATTTTTTCTTAGCCTTTCACTTTAGAAATGATATATATATATTGATATAGCAATAATTAATATAATAAAATTATAATTTTGTCTTTTTAATTATGATTTCCAAAATAATAGTTAAAACTTAAAATTTTTTAAATGAGAGTATAGTAAAAAAAATTGTCCTTTCTTGATTTGTCAAAATTGACAAATAAATAGAAACAACTAAAATAGAAAATATGGACAGATCAATAGAAACGAAGGAAATAGTTTGGTGTGATAATTTTATTTGGTCTATTCAATTTATGTTGCTTTTTTTCTTTCTATTTTCATCTTTTATCTTGATATGTGTAGAAAAATTTTATATTATAGATAAATGTTATTTAATAAAGGTAATTTGAAATATCTAAATAAAAAATGAAGAAGTATTTATCATATTTCGTTATGGATATTTTTTTGTATCGTTTATTTTAATTATATGTTGGTCTTTTTATTTTATTTTAGGAGAAAAGTCAAATTTTATTGGTGTATAATCTATTTTCCATCAAAGAAACTCAAATGTGAATTGAATGAGTACTCTAATGTGTACATGGTTCAAAAAAAAGTCTAAATTTAGCACTAACTGAAGATAGAGTTTTGGGGTTAACTCGTATTCGAGGGATTGTAATCATTTGTATTGATCATCATAGATATAAAAGACATTATGATTTGATGTCATTTTCACCTTCTTTGATTTATAAAATAGCAATTTGTTGGAATTTCAAAAGTCATTTGTGATAATGATGAAAAAAAATCTAAACTTAATTCTCAAACTTCAATAATTTCAGCGAACGTAACAACAATAACAAGAGAATACACAGTAAAAATTTTCAGTGTTTGAAAAAATGAAAAAGACCTCATTTTTTATAGTCATTTTCAACAGTAAAAGTAAGAATTTTATTGCACCAAAATTAATTTTGTTATTTAACTAACATCCTAAATTAATTTATAAGAGAAAAGCAATCGTGCGAGCGACGGCGTGAGGGACACCTCCTTCTTAACCCTGTAAGAAACAAAAGGAGTGTTTTTTAATATATCGACAACAATTTTCTTTCTTCTACCAATATGGGAGGAATGACTTTTTATTTTTCCTCCAAATTTGATTCCTTAACTTTTCCATTTTTCTATCTTCTCTTTTTCTATTCATATTTTGCTAAAACCCTACATTATCTTTGTTCGTTAATGAAGGGAAGCTTCATAAGAAAAAGAAGAAGAAGAAAATGCAGCTAAGAAGAAGAAGAAGAATGTATATCCTATTTCTTGTAAAATTGTGTGTATACATGTACAATAAATGTGCTTATTTATATAGCTCATTTTTACTAACTAACTAACTAATAACAAACTTATCTAACTAACAATGTGATAAGTTTGTTATAACTACCATTAAGTAAAAGACTATTCTACCCTTGTTTATTATTTCTAATTTTACATCCTCTCTATATTACAACACTCCCCTTCAAGCTAGGAGGTGCAAAAATATTCAAAACCCCTAGCTTGGACAACAAATGTTCATGTTGAAGTCTAGATAATCCTTTTGTCAACACATCAGCTGGTTGTTCCTTAGTAGGAATATATTCAACTTTAATCAGCCCCTTTTGTAGTTTTTCTCTTATGAAATGACAATCGATTTCAATGTGCTTAGTCCTTTCATGATAAACCGGATTAGCAGCTATCTGAATAGCAGCCTTACTATCACTGTATATTTGAACTGGTACTTGAATTTTAGTACCTAATTCTTTTAACAATCCCAGCAGCCACACCAATTCTGAAACAGTTGAAGCCAGGCTCCTATACTCAGCTTCAGCTGAGCTTCTTGACACTGTTGTTTGCTTCTTTGCCTTCCATGATATTAAAGATTGTCCAATCTTAATCATGTACCCTGTCACAGACTTTCTAGTGAGTGGACAAGATGCCCAATCTGCATCACAGAATGCAGTAACTTGTCCATCTGAATCACTTGCTAACAACAATCCTTGACCAGGTTGTTTCTTCAAATATCTGATCACCCTTAATGCAGCATCAAGATGAGACCTTTTTGGTTGTTGTAAAAATTGACTCAATGTCTGAGTACTAAAAGATATATCTGGCCTTGTCATATTTAAATACAACAACTTGCCTATTATTTTCTGATATGCTGTCTGATCAACCAAAGGATCACCTGATTCTTCTTGTTCCTTATTCACATGCTCATCATACAGTTTAGATGTTAGTTTGACATTGATGTCAATAGGTGTTCCTGCAGGCTTAGCTGCAGTCAATCCAACCTCAGCTATGAGCTCCAGAGTATACTTTCTTTGATGCATTAATATACCAGCTGCTGATCTGGTAAATTCAATGCCTAGAAAGTATTTTAGTTCTCCTAAATCTTTCATCTTGAATACTTGTTGTAATGCCTTCTTTGTGTCTTCTATTAGCTTAAGACTGCTGCCAGTAATTAGCATATCATCTACATAAACCAACACTAATATAGTTCCCTCTTCTGACTGATTGATAAACAAGGAATAATCATGTTGACTTTGTTTGAACTTGAGATTGCTAAGAGCTTCAGTTAGCTTTTGATTCCATTGCCTTGGAGCTTGTTTCAAACCATATAGGGACTTTGTTAGTCTACATACTTTCTCCCCTTGACTGACAAATCCTTGAGGTAGCTGCATATAAATTTCATCATTTAAATCACCTTGAAGAAATGCATTGAACACATCCATTTGATGGATATGCCAATGCTTAGCTGCTGCAAGAGAAACAACAGTTCTTACTGTCACCATTTTAACCACAGGTGAGAAAGTCTCCTTGTAATCTATTCCTTCTTGTTGAGAATAACCCTTGGCCACTAACCTTGCTTTGAACCTGTCTATCTCCCCTGATGAGTTATATTTAACTTTATAAATCCATCTACACCCAATAGTTTTTTTTCCTTTAGGCAAATCTGTTAGCTCCCAAGTATGATTACTTTCTAGTGCTTGAATCTCATTCTGCATGGCTTCTATCCACCTCTCATCATGAATTGCTTCTAGATAGGAATCAGGTTCCTTTATAACAGAAGTAGCTGCAATATAACTTTGATATGTAGGTGAAAGATGAGCATAGCTCATATAATTTCCTAAAGAATACCTGACATCTTTGTTAACAGTCAAAGATACAAAGTCTTTCATCCAAGTTGGTTTAAGCTTCTGTCTGACAGACCTCCTAACATTTGTAAGAGTTGTAGGCTCTAAACTCCCCTCAGTATCAACAGTTGAAGACTCTGAATGATCTATCTCATTAAATGAAGACACAGTAGGACTCTCATGAGACACATTAGTAGGAGAACATCTGGAAACCACAGGACTTGTATACTGTAAACCTTCACTTAGCATATCTGATACTTGCATAGGATTCACAAATACTCTTTCTTGTATTAACTGATCCATCTTTGCAAAAGGAAATAAGTCTTCTCTAAATACCACATCCCTACTTGTGAAAAAAGACTTATCAGTAAGATCAAGAAGTATATATCCCTTTTGTAGTCCTGAATAACCCATTAGTACTGCAGGCCTTGATCTAGGCATCAACTTATCATGTTCTGTAAGAAGTTTAGCAAAACATAAACATCCTAGTGTTTTGACATGAGACACTGATGGTTTTCTACCATATAACCTTTCATAAGGAGTATCAAACTCTAGTACACTGCTTGGTAACCTATTAATGATATATGCTGCAGCTAACAAGCAATGACCCCAATATCTAATAGGAATGTGAGCTTGAATTCTTAAAGCTCTAGTAACCTCAAGTAAGTGTCTATGCTTCCTCTCAGCAACTCCATTCTGCTGAGGAGTATATGGACATGATCTTTGATGTAAAATTCCAAATTCTGCAAATAACTTGTGACAACCTGAGTTTACAAACTCAGTACCATTATCAGTCCTTAATACTTTAACTCTTTTTCCAAACTGAGTTTGAACAAATTGCAGAAATGTTTGAATAGAACTACACACATCAGACTTATGTGAGAGTAAAAACAACCAAGTTATTCTTGAGAAATCATCCACAATTGTTAGAAAGTATTTCTTGCCATCAATAGTAGCTGTGTTATAAGGACCCCAAAGATCAACATGAAGCAGCTCAAAACAAGCAGTACTCTTAATGCTACTTTTAGGAAACACATTCCTTGTTTGTTTAGCATATGGACATACAAAACACTTAGAAATGCTACAAGTACTTTTCTTATTCACTGAGAACATTCTAGACAGAACTGTTGATGATACATGACCCAATCTTTTATGCCATAACACCATGTCTTCTTCCTTGACATCATGAGCAGCAAATGCAGTCTCAACTTCCTTTTCTTGACCAGTACACTGAGTGGTTAAATGCTTTATTAGTAAGTACAATCCTCCTTCCTCCTTACCAACTTCTTTCACCTTCCCACTGTAGAGTTCCTGGAACACACAAAAATGAGGAAAGAAGGTAACAGAACAACCTAGTTCCTTAGTGATTTGACTAACTAATAACAAGTTATACTTGAATTCTGGTATGTGAAGCACATTTGATATAATACTTCTTGGTGATAAACTACAAGAACCAATGTGAGACACCTGAGTAGTAGTACCATTAGGCAGATATACAGGCTTAGAAACCTCAAGTTCATGCACAGTATTTTTATCCAACAAGTTCAAACTGGACACCATATGGTTTGTTGCACCAGTATCTACAATCCACATATTACTGTGTTCAGAAATAAAAAATGTTTTACCTGTAGTGTTTGCAGTATTACACACAGCAGGCTCAGACTTCTGTTGAACCATTTTTAGAATATGATCATATTGATCCTTTGTAAATGTACATCCATGAAGCAACTGTTGAACCTCTTTCTCTGCAGTGCTTACTGTTTTATTAACACTTGAAGTTTCTGATGAAGATTGATGCTGCTCCCAGCCTGGTGGAGGAACATTGGTGTTCATTCCATAGGTAAGATTTGCATGTGTTAATGGATTTTGATTATAGTTGATGTTTCCAGTAGTACCATACGCAGGAGAAGTTCCTTGAATCTTCCTTTTGGACTTAAAATCAGGAGGATAACCTACAATTTTGTAGCAGAACTCTTTGCTGTGACCTTTACACTTGCAAAAATCACATATCAACAGAGTATTCCTTTTAATTTTCTGATTTACACTTGAACTACTACTTGCTTTAGAGTACAAAGCAACTGAAGATTCCAATGCAGCAGAGATATCATTCACACCATTAACCACAGCCTTTTGATTCTCATTACCAACTATCATAGCATAGGCATAGTTGATTGATGGTAGTGGATCCATCATCAAGATTTGACTTCTTGCTTGATGATAGGATTCATTTAATCCCATTAGAAATTGATACAACTTCTGCCTATTCATATGAGCAACAAAACCTTTGGATATTTCACAATTACAACAAGGAGATGGCACCAACACCTCAAACTCATCCCACAAACTTTTCAGTCTTGTATAATACATGGAAACAGAAACTGTACCCTGTTGCAATGTAGCAATATCTTTGTGTAAACTATAGGTTCTAGAGCCATCTACTCTATCAAACCTTTCCTTTAAATCAGTCCAAACATCAAGTGCACTAGAAGCAAATGCAATACCACTTAATAAACTCTTAGATACAGCATTCATTAGCCAAGATAGAACAATAGCATTCACTCTCTCCCATTGCCCCCACAGTTCTTTACCAAACACTTCCTTTCTAGCAGTTCCATCAATTAACCCTATTTTATTTCTTCCTAGTAGAGCTATCTTAATCGATCTACTCCACAAAGTATAATTCTCAACACCAGTTAACTGAAATGAGATAATACTCATACCACTAGCATCAGTAGGATTAAGAAACAAAGGATGATTATAGTCGATACCTTGACTTTGCCCAGAACTAACTTGTGTTCTGATTTGAGTCACATCTGCATTCTCACCCTCAACTGTCATCTGAAAATGCAACAATCAACTTTTGGACTTGAAATTAACTTGAAACTAAACAACTTTCCAACAGAACTCCTGTGAATCTATGAATCAGTAGTTGATTCTTTGATTCTATGGTTTTTCCAGCAACAAACACCTGTGAATCTTATGAATCAACAACGATTCTTTGATTCTATGGATCTTCCAGCTTCATCAATGTTCACTGAGAAGCAGTGGCTCTGATACCATGTTCGTTAATGAAGGGAAGCTTCATAAGAAAAAGAAGAAGAAGAAAATGCAGCTAAGAAGAAGAAGAAGAATGTATATCCTATTTCTTGTAAAATTGTGTGTATACATGTACAATAAATGTGCTTATTTATATAGCTCATTTTTACTAACTAACTAACTAATAACAAACTTATCTAACTAACAATGTGATAAGTTTGTTATAACTACCATTAAGTAAAAGACTATTCTACCCTTGTTTAGTATTTCTAATTTTACATCCTCTCTATATTACAACAATCTTCAAATTAAAAATTCATTAAAAGGTAAAGTGCAAATTCTAGTTTCGTGTCTCTGATGTTGATGAGATAATGCGGTTATCTACATCTTTTAAATATAAAATTTCAAATTTGAATTTTGGAAATTAATTAAAACTTTTTTGACATAATTTATTTTATCCTCTAATATAGCGGTGGAGTCAGAACTTTGATTAAAAAGTGTCAAAATACAAAAAAGTAAAATCATGTAGAAAAAAAAAATCAATATGCAATCTATATGCATCACAAAAAAATATTTTTACTCTAGTTACACAATTTAATTTTTCCCTCTCAACTACATATGGCTCTGCCTCTGCTCTAGTACGTCTTTTTGATGCAAATATTCATAGTTAATAATCTTAACACACCATATAATTAAATCAGAAAAAATAAAAAGAGTTTGTTATAACTTTTGATCAACCTATATTGTGAGTTACATGAAAGAAACACAATATATACCTAATATATTCTGGATTCGAAAAAAAAAATGTACATGAAAAATGATCTTATAAAATACAATTTTCATAAAAAATTTCTTCTATGTACATTGCACCAACTTCTTGATCTCTACATTATAGTCATAATTAGGGACCCTTATAGTTAAGATAATAAAAAAATCACAATTATTTTATATCTAGATTAAGTGTTCACTAACACCTTTTTAAATTTATTTACTAAATTTTTATTATTTAATTTTAGAAAAAAAAGGGTGCATGTGAATGATTTAATTAAAAAATAAAATAGTCCAAGTTCTGCTATCACATGCAACTTCATTTATTTATTTATTTCCTTTTATTAGCTTTTAGCCAACAGATATAATTGGCACACAGAGAAAAAGGCTTTAGATCACTGTTAACAGCATGTCAAAATTTTGGCACTATATATTAACATGACATAAAGGGACTGCATTTTTTCTAAATAATAATAATAATAATAATAATGTGGCCCTAAATTGAACTTGAAAATATAAATTCAGTAGAATTAAAAAAATATTAATATATTTCTACCTTTTTCTAGCTTCCATAATATAATTTCATTTTTAAAGAAAAGCAGTACAATGAACGGAGACACAAGGGGAGCCTCAAAATAATCATTTATATTTTAATTATTAAGTATACGATCTATATTACATTTTTAATTGTATAATCTTTTTTTAAATTTATATGAACGTGAGATATTTTATGTACTAAAATTATACAGTTAATAAACGTGGACCATTGTGATTTGCAATTAAGAAAATTACTTAATTTGTTAAGAAGTGAATGTTTTCTGGCAGCAAATAAGGATATTACTTTTTTATGTGGATGATTGGATTTTTGCAGTTTTATTTTATCGAAAATTCCGTAACTAAAGTTTATAATTAACTAATTTATTAAAATAGAAAACTGTGCTTTGACTAGATGTGTCAATTTTGACTCTCAAATGTGTAACACACCCAAACTTAGGTTACGTAGGACTCAATTAATGAAATCCCTCAATTTGTCGTTTCTAAGGAGAGGTCGAGATCATCCCACCATATTTTTCGGATTTTAAGATTTTTTCGATAAAATATTTATACAATACATATAATTTACTTGTTGAAATATTTTTTTAGTTCTGTCAAAATAAAACTATCTAAGGTATTTCTTAAGAATATAACACAAAATCTGATATGATTAATAACAAAAACGAATAATAATGAAATCATGTAAAATAAATATTGCAAATTAATAAGTCATACTGAAAATGATCATAGTTTTAAACTACTAAATTATGCTAAAATATGTTTAATAAGTATTAATTACATGAAAAATATTAAAGGAAATTAAAATGACATATGTATTTTATTTGTCTAAATGGATGTAAAATTAAAGAACAAATATTCAATATTATTGTCATTCTTAGTATTGAATAGATTTTCTTTTTGTATTAATATTAATTTGATTCTGATTTAAGTTTTATTATAATTACCAACATCTATAAAGTGTAATATTTATTCGATCATTCAGAATTCTAAGTTTTAAATTTGAAATAATATATTAAAAGATAAAAATTATTAAAAAGTATAAGGAATATTTAGAAATTATGTCAAAGTAAATATTTTTATGTATCAAATAAAATTTTAAAATTATATATATAACGCCGTCTTGATTTGGTTTCGGTTTGATTTTTTTTTTTAGTTAAAACCAACCCAACCCAAATATTGTCGTTTTTTTCAATATCAAACCAAATCATTAGTCGAGTTTTTTTCCGATTTGACTCGATTTACGATTTAATTTACTTTTCGATTCAATTTTGTTCACCTCTATTTGTAGCTTAATGGTAAACTTTTTATTTAACAATTAAGGAATAATTACTACTGACTTCCATTTATATTACTTATCTTTTAATGAAAATTCTGACTACGGTACGAACAATTTTACATCATTATTGTAGCTTACAATATTATTCTTTATTAAAATTTCAATCAAAATTTTATGGGTATCTAGAAGGCCAAATGCCCCACAAGAACCCATGTTGATTAATTAAGTACTATATATTATGTTTATAAGACATTAGTAAGAAAATTATTCAATTTTTATGTGGAGAATTCCTATTTTGTGTGCTGAGGATGTTGGATTTTCCTCTATTAATTATTAGACCATAATTTTTTGCCTTAGCTTTTGTTGAAATTCAACTTTCTTGAAAATGCTTGTTAATTAGCTAGTCCATTTTGGATGCACTAAGTATTGAAAAATTCATTTTCTTTTACAATAAATTTTCTATTTTCTAACTTTGGGTACAAAAGATGTATCTTATTTGTTACTAAGTCAAGAATCGCAAGTCTAAATTCAAAGATCGATTCAAAAATTTTAATCAATTACACTTTGGATCAAAATTTAAAAGTCACGTACCAAAATAATTTCTAATATCTTTTCTTAAACGAGGAAATGAGTGAACATAACCCTTTATAATCTAAATGGAAGAAAGTAACTAATTTTAATATAGGGAAAAGGGTCTGATATACTCCTCAACTTTGTCATTTGGAGCTGATATACCCCTCGTTATAAAAGTGGCTCATATATGCCCTTACCGTTATACAAACGGCTCACATATACCCCTGCCGTTACAAAATGGCTCACATATACCCTTCATTTAACGGATTTAAAAAAATTAGTTTTAAATTTATATTTATTACTTCTAGTATTTTAAAAAAAATTATTTAGGGGTATATATGATTCTTCTATCAAAGTTCAAGGTATATATTAATTTTTTCATACATAAATTATTTTTTGATTTCTTTTATTATAATTATTTGAATTTCTTATTCTTATTTTGTTTTTTTCTTTCATTCCTTAGTTTAAAGAATAAAAAATTAAACTATTTTTTTGTGTGTATTGTAATTTAATTTCGTATTCGAAGAAAAAATTTGATCATCTACAATAAGTTTTACAAGAATATTAGTGAAACATAAATAAATTTGATTATCAAAATAATAATTATAAATTAGTCATTGAAACAAAAAAAAGTCAAAAAAAATATGTTTGACGAGGATTAAATTTACTCATATGGATTATATTTTTTAGAAAAAAATAATAAGAATTTAGATTAAAATTATTATTTTTTTCATTTCCATTAGAGGAAAAGGGTATATGTGAGCCACTTGTTTACAAGTAGGGATATATATGAGCCACTTTCATAACAAGGGGTATATCAGTTCTAAATGACAAAATTGAGGGGTATATCAGACCCTTTTCCCTTTAATATATACTATTTCCCAACTTTTGGCATTTCTTAGAACTCTAATGTGTGCAATCATCTTTATTTAACATATAGTTACTATGATTCGTTAACTATCATACATGTAATAAGTTATTCTCTAATATTGCTGGAACTTTTTAAAATATTATAATACCTGTTTTGAATCTTCTGAAAATGGATTACTTTTGAAAATCTTCAGGCTAGAATTTAAAGTGTAGTCACAAGCACTTTGAATGGCAGACAATAAGTACATGCAATTACTTCCAATAACAGCAATAAGCCACACAACTTTTCCAATGAGAAAGTCTATGCATAAACATCACAATAAGTGGACTATAATAGATTTAAATAGGTATAATACGTAAATATGCCCTTTAATTTGATTTTGAATTACATTTATGTCCTTCAATTTTCGGTGTGCACAAGTAGGCACTTAAATTTGTATAAAGTTGAACAAATAGGCACACATGTCATCCTACATGCCATTTTTTATCCTACGTGGTGTCTTACATGTATTGTATCATGTAGGACTCATGTGTATTTATTTAAAAGTTGGATAGTTAAGGTGCCTGTTTGTGCATTATGAAAGTTGGAGGTTAAGTTAAAATTTGAAACCAAGTTTAAAGTCCAATATATTTATTATATCGATTTAAATACATTGTCTAGTTTTCACATCCACAAACATATATGCCAACATAATACCTAAAAAGACAACCACAAATCCAACTACATTATTCCCCAAAAAAAATTGTCAAAGCAAATGTAGCCTTTGACAGCAGAGATGGGCACTACCATTAGTCAATAATATTGTGTGTGTTGACTTCGAAAGAACTTTTTACGATATCAGGTTAAGTTGATCTACAACGATAGATATGAGACTTGATATGATAACCTGATAAAAAAATAGAGTAATAAAACCGGTTAAACTGCACTGATAGTATAAGGATACAACATGTCATATCTTATATGATTTGATTTTCTGTTACTTCATTTAGTACTGCATTTTCTGTTTCTCCATCTTCTGATGCTGAACTTATATCCATATCCTTGTCAGGATTTTCGAGTTGCACGCATTCGGCCACTGGATCATGAAAGCAACTGTTGTTTTCTGAATCAAGACTCCTGTTTGATGGAGTCAAGTCTCCTCTCCTTACTACATTGAATACAATCCCATTGTTAGTCCTCTCAGTCTGTAGTAAATCACCTTCAGCGACGATGATTCTCATGTCTCTTTGATCAAATTCTGTATCTGATCTCCTATCAGGTGTTGTGACTCGTGGACTCGGAGAAAGAGGCTCCCTGACTACAACATTGTTGAGGTCAATACTCAGTCCTCTGCTCGATCGTTGTGAAGGATGATGCATTTCCAAGTTTTGTACATAGTCGATAAACTTATCAGCTGATGTTGTCCTCATCAATGGACCACCTGATCTTGTCCAAGAATTATTATCCGCGCTTTCAGACTCACTGTCACTACCATGATGATCAAGTGCAGTATTCTTGTTATTACAACGCCAGTTTCGACCAGCATTGTGATGATGAAGAGAGGAAGAAGCATCCGCGTGAAGTTCTTCTTCGAGGGAGCCTGTTGAGTTCTCACGCGCAATGCAGTTCCAAGAAGGAATACGTCTAGAAGCATTGAGTTTGACTGTGCTGCTTGACATACCTTGTGAAGAAGCAGCTGCTCTCTCCGCGCTCCTTTTTAGTCTACGCATATGGTTGAGTATTGCTACACACTCATCAAGAGCAAGCTCAATTCCACAATTTGCCTTAATGGCTGATAGTTTCTCCCAAGTGCATCTCCTCCCTTGATTTGCTGCTTTTTGAACCTCCAAAGTAGAGGGATTCTGTATGATCTTCAAGTACTGAATCATAAACAAACATTTGGACAAATAGTCAGTTATGAAACCAAATTATAAACATGATGTTTATCAGATCTCATTCAGTCGCGTATAACCACCCTTTGTCAGAAAATTATATAGAAAATGATACTCTGCATAAACAGGTCAAAAATTACTTCTTGGCGAAACTCCTGGCTTTGCCGCTAAAATCTCATATACATACCTGAGCAAGAGTGGCTGGCATTACAACGGTGACATCGCCTTCCCAATCTTGAGCAAATAGCTTGGCTAATCCCCTTAAGGGAAAACCAAGTTCTAGTACCTGATTGCATCTGTGCTTCACTTCCATCTCAGTAAGATGAGCAAGCTGCATAAACCAAATACTTATCGTTACATTTGTCCACGTAAATTCTCCGTGTTCTAAAGACACAAACATAATCTCAGGAGTATGTAGAACAAACAAGTCGAAAGATTACAGAAGGTATCAAGAACCAAAATCATACCTTGGCAGCAAAGTTGCCTCCATAAGCTCTTACAAACTCTTTGATCCTGAGTAAAGGAGCGATATGTGGATTCGCCTGGCTCACGATAAAGTGGTTTACATTGAAGAGTTCTTTTAGCTGCATCATAGGTAGATCGACCTCCAAGCTACCATCTCTCCATCGACGAGCAGATGAACCAGAAGCTGCAGCCTGATCAGGTTCCAAATGAAATGGTGGATGATAAGGAACAAGATTTCCACTTCTATCCTTTGCCATCAGTTCTTGAGCTTCAAACAGACCAGGAAAGGCGCAAGAAGCAGTCACAGCGCTCCATATAACAACATGAGGTGAAGTCAAGTAGTTTAAACATCTAGGAGGTTCATGTTTTCTAGGGGAGCAAACAGTAATCCCTAGAACTCGACCTGTCATGTCATAAGCTTCTTGGAAAGTAAGATTATTCGTGAGATGGCGTAACATCACCTGCAACTGCCTAATCTCATGTACAGCTCCTTGTCTCATGATCCTCCTGAAAACAGTAAGAATTCCACCCATCTGTTCAAACGGTTGCAATACATGCCAAGAATCCTCAAAAAAACTCTGCAGCTCAGGCCAAGACCGAGTTGCAACTACAGAACACATAATCGATCCAACACTCGAACCAGCAATGATCCTTGGCATAAGCTTGTGTTCAACCAATGTCTTAACCACACCAACATGAAAAGCTCCCAAAGACGCGCCCCCGCTTAAAAGCAATGCTGTCCTACCAAAAGCATGTCTTGTTTCATGCATAAAAGCAAGCTTCTCCTCCAACAAAATCTCATCTGAATCAGAATCACATACCATTATCAACTGAGTTGAAACCTCATCAATATACTCCTTAATAAGTTTAGGCACATGAAGCCTACCCTTATGAAGCTGTGGATTACACATATTACCAAGATTTCTCACAAGATCAGCCCTCATAAAGAACATAATGTCTCTTAAAGATCCTTCATTACGACGATGTTGAAGTTCTTGAAGTTTATTTACTACCAACTCTTCATCATAAAACTCTGCCTCATTCATTTTAGGTGTGTCTTTCTCCAACAATTTCGCAGCATGAGCCCATTCCTCATAAGTTAATGCAGATTTCATCATATTCCTCCAAAATTTCCTCTTATAGACCATATCAGTCCTGATTTTAACATTCGTATATCGCCTCAACAAGAAGGCTAAAAGTGTTACTAACACTAATATCCCTTGTGGATTACGCGGGTGAAACCATTTGATCAAAGGTGTTAAGTAGTATGACAGACAATTCTTGATCTTGTACAAGTAATATATCAAGAAATGAAAAATATTATGCCTCAACCGCGATATTGATTTGCAAAACAAGACTCGAAAAGCTATTGTTCGACCTACAATTGAAGAAGGTCCTATGGAGAAGAACTCAACTCTAGCCTCATTACTTATATCCATAACTTAATGATTGTAAACAACTACTAAGATTATGAAAATGAAGAAAACTATTCACAAAATTTAGGCAAAATCATATGGAATCAAGAACTAAACACTCAAACATGTGCTATTAGAGTTCAAATATCTCAAAGAGAGATAAAAAAAGATTGAGAATTTCACTTCAA